>JAYMFT010289429.1:0-10008 GCA_038088735.1 Panulirus argus | reverse complement strand
ATATATATATATATATATATATATATATATATCCTTTTTTTTCTACACTTTCTCATCAGACTCGGCTGAATTTCCTTTAGCGTAAGGGACTATGAAGAAGGGAGGAAATGTGCAATCAGCAAATGACCCGAAGTATTCACAAGTGCATGTGTGAGCCAAAGAGAATTGATGCTCTGCCTTTCTTCCCTCCGTCCTAATGGAACGACACAGCCAGTAGGATGTGGGCGATCACGTGGAGAGAAACGCAAAAAAAAATAAAAAAATCGTCAGGTTAATTTTTCATTTGACCTGGGCTGACCGGTCGGAATCATATCAATTGCGGGAAGGCCATACGAGGTCGTGATGGTATTACTGACGTATATCCCTAACTGGCAGGAGACCTCGAAATAGCTACAGTGCAATAATGTGTTCCCACCAGTATTTAGGAAGATGAAAATCAGAAAAACGACCCGAAAAGTGAGCCAAAAATGTTTCCGTTCAATGCAGAATTATGCAGCACTTATAGAAAATCTGGCTTTACAGCATTATTGTGATATATTACCAAGCTAGTGAGCTGCTACAAGACCACAGGTTATCTGAATTTACCATCATGGAGAATTGGAAGGGATCTCTTAATAAGGAAGAATCTTACAGAGCAAATAAGGTTATTATCCAGTCGCTGAAACAGTAATACTAACGATTCAAATATTGTATCATATCACCACGTTAAGATTAAAATTGAATTTGTACAGGCCATGTACAGCGTCTTGCTGAATCCTTAACAACAAAGCGTAAGAAAGTGGTAAGGTCTCAAAGTCTTTAGTTCAAAGTACATTACAGCCACAGATGCTTCCTCGAAGCTACGCTTATCGCACGAAGAGGCGTAGAAAACTACAAAGAAATTAATGGAGCATTTCTAAAGCTACTACGTGATGGTACAAAACAGATGCAGTTCTGGTAACTATGTAATGACTTTTATCATTGCAAAACGTACAGAGTGATGGTGATGAGAAGTGAACCCATTACTTACGAATAGATTTCTTGTTGTGATTAGATAGAAACTGATTAACAGTAGAATATTATGAGGCTCTTTTGGCCACAGATTATGATGAATCAGAACTTCTCTCTCTCTTTCTGGGATCACGCGAACATTATGGCGAAGACTTGTCGCGCTGGACAACAAGCAAAGACCTGACGCTGAGGAGAGCACTCGATATTCACGTCTAAAGGGAATTCCTGCGATATATGAGAGCCATCTATTACCCGCGGGAGGTAAACATAAAAGAACTTCTTGTACCCCATTTGCATTACGATCCTCGTCAGAGCGATGGGTGTGACTGGTCCTTGGCGGGTACAAGCACACTAGGTACCCCCCCCCACACACACACCTCCTTCTTCATGGTACACATGCACCAACCCAATAAGTCATACGCGAAGTTGGTTGACGCTGAGGACAGAGAAGTTCCAGGAACTTGTGGTTATTAGAGTGATGAAAAGAAAAAAAAAATAACGGTGAAGAAGAACAGATAATTTCTTTTCCCAGACAGACTGCAATGAACGTAATCAGTCTCTCCCTAGGGAGTCTGTCTTCTAGGCTTTTAGTTCTTTATTTAGCAACAACTTAATGACCTCGACCTGTTTCCTACGCAGTGTCGTACAAAATCGTCTGGGAAATATGTATCACATCCTACGAAAAGAAAGGATTGACGCACAGTAATAATGAAAAGAAAAAAGTAAGAAAAATAAAGCCTAAAGTCCAATTTCTTGCCACACAAAGCCACCATGTTGAATAACCGTCTCCATGAATTTATGACAGAAATCCTTCACTGTCAAGGTAGCATGCAGCGCATACAATACACAGCAGATGACAGTGCACACGAAAGCTGAGAATTTTTGATCTAGTTGCTGGCTGCATGAGTGAACTACTTGGGACCTAAATATAGTTAACACAACAAGAATGCAAAACTAGAAGTTTAAATTTCAAGACTTCTCTAAATCACTCGGATGATGTTAATGATCCTTTAAAGGGTTTGCTGCTTTCATTTATAACTTACTGAATAACAAAATTCTTGATTTCGTGAATCCTTTCTTTCCCAATAAGGGCTGATGACAAAGACAACTCAGGGAAATGGGGAAGGATTATAGGTAAGTAATCAACACGTAACTTCATTCAGTGTTCGGAAATGAGGATGCAGAAGCCCTGGGTGTGTATGATCATCAAAATGGACAAAAAAAGATTGGACAAAAATGGTATAATTGAAGAGGGTATAGCTAAGTTGTCGAAAGATCTGGATACAAGACTAAATCCCTGAGACTATACAGAATATCCTAATGGGTACTGAAGGAGTTTGCGAAGGAGATGACCGAGTCTTTAAAGGCATCACATGCAAGGAATCGATAGCGTCTGGAAATGTCCAGAATAAAGTGACATTTGGAATTCATCAAGTGAGATTGTAGCAAGTACAAGAAATTTTGAATACTGCACAAAAAATAAACTGACCAACGTATGTATTTGAAGGACTGAATTCTGTGAGTATTGCTCATATCACACAAACAGAAATAGATAGCTACAATGCCCCTTTCCACCGACAAACAGACACACACACACACACCCACACGCTAGCATATTACATACATTTATGAATAAACATACCGACACAACTACACTGACTGTAAGTGGGCGCATGAAGAGGTCCTGAGAGAGTTTACCAAGATTTCCCGTTATTCACATTCCACAAAAACAAGATTATCAGACAACAGAAAGCTGAGAGCAACACATCGTACAAAAACGTATACACTTACACAAACACAGATACAAACTAATCTTTACATTTTCCTTAGTGTATCATTTCTTACTCCCTCTCTGTTTTTTTCTGCAACGTAGTTGCAAGAAAGATCTGAAATATGAAGGCATTTCTGCCTCCCTGAGTATAGACGGAAACAAAGGCAACTGAAGCCGACTTAATCTTGTGTCTTTGCTTCAGGGAATGTCATGTCCTGACAACGGCGTTGGAACGGATTTGGATCCTGTCTGTTATTACTTCGCCTGCTTTTTCGCTTCATCAGAATTTCGCTGTGCAAATTTACACAGATGAAAGCTAGATGGGAGACGCCTGCAAAAGTCTGTATGGATGAAATTCATTCTTTTAGTTCTCATGTTTGTCTTTCATAAATACGAGAATTCTTTCAAGAATATGAGAAAGAAACTTCTCAAGCTCAGATCTCTCTCTCTTCCCACACTTTGTTGTCATATACCGGCTCAAATCGTAACTCACAACACTGTTGCCAGCCTGCAGGGACCTGACTCTCTGCATCACGACAGCGTTGCCTGCTGGAGTTCAACCCTCTCCCTTGCGACGTAGTCACCCTTCACCACGATCCAGAACCTGCCTGACAAAAGAGCAGTTAACTGTACCTCCGGAAGCCGTCACCGATTTCGATATTACTTCTGATCTGACGACTCTGCCACCTGCTCCCAACCCTGGAGTACTTCGTAACACGACTACGAACTCCAACTGAGGCCCAGCCTCCACTTCGCAGCCACGTTTATCAGCCACTACAGCACCACTAGTCCCTCATGAGCCTTACGGTCTACAATGGTATGTGTCCCTCGAAATAACGTTGCCAGAGGCCGTACCGTCCGTATCCTACAGCGCATCTGATCATGGTAAGATCCGCTCCCTTACTGGCATCAATTTTCCCTCTGTCACCAACGCTGATCATGACTTCTCCCTGAAAATACTCTTCCTCCTCTTCACATTTATTTTGCATCCCTCTGATACCTTAATCAAATATTTACTTTCTAACACTGCTACTCACTATGATTCCATCCTCAACCACGCAGACCTATTCCTCGTCACAGGCCAATAGCTACTGACTTCCACCGCCCTGACAAGACATAGTTCATAGCCTATTCTATGAACCCCTCCTATATAAAAACCCAATGAAAATAAAAATGGATTAACTCAAGATTTTAGAGAGTCACACAGAGCATCCTGAACCTCAATATACGTTAAATGATGATATAAAGAGAGCGAAACCCAGACCCAGACCGCCCCGCCCCCCCAGGAATGATGAAGGCCACACAGTATGTCCAAAAGCTGGAGTTGAGAGAGGTATGCATGTGGACCTCCAGCAGATTCCTGTTGCATACTTTACGTGCTGGAGCATACATGCTGGCTTACAGCCTAACACAACAACCACCTCTCCCGTAGTGGGACACTGACTGAATTCGAAGTTCATACGAGAAAATTCACTCTGCTCCTAAAGACGTAAAAGAATTCCTCCGTAGCTCGAATACGCTCAGGCTGCTTATCCTCAACCTAAAATCAAAATGAACGTAAGACTAAACCTGCACTGGAAAAAAAGTTATTAAAAAAGCCGGTGGTTCTATTTTGTGGTTTCGCTGACTCAGAACAAGGCTGGAGACTATAAACACAATCTTCGCTCCTTTCCTTAAAAATCTGAAGAAGACTATGATAACAATACCTCGCCTGACACGACCTTTAACCATCGTGATCACATTCGAAGAACAAGACCCACTATGAGACTCTATCGCTAGCCTCTGCGATACTGCAAGAGAAAAAAGAAATTGAACAGGCTCTTTTCCAGATGGTCGTAGAAGGTGGTACCACCTAACCCTCCGGGGTATATCTTTAAAAGGGAAATTTATACTCGGGACACATCCAATATTCCCCATATACAGTAAACTCTCCTTTACCTTCCCTGTAATTGTGACTCATAACTCACCAAGTAGAGAAACGAAAAACTTTTGTCTTTTTTTTCGGTATGGAACGTTTGTTTCACCACCGTTGGTGTGACTGTGGATTCTATCGTCTTCACCCGAGGTAAGTTAAGACCTTCGTCAGGAATATGTCGGCAAGACAAAATGCATGTTTTGTTTTTTCTTATTAGATATACTAAAAGTTAGTTCATAAATGGTAGCTCTTAACAGTGACTGCTGCCTTAGTGAACGAAACTCTCTTTCCTTCTCTCTCTCTCTCTCTCTCTCTCTCTCTCTCTCTCTCTCTCTCTCTCTCTCCACTCAGCTATATTTTCAAATAGGTCAATTATACAGATGTGTATCGACCACACTGGTGCAGAGAACAATCTCTTCACTCGAAAGGATTCTTATTTCAATTCTAGATGAACATCGGACTGACATTTATGTGTACGTGGCGGCGGTGAGAAACAGCATTATTCATCAGACAAGACAGAGTGTGATGAACACTACGCGTTAGCCCTGCCTCTTTTAAGTGCCAAAAATCTCGCTGCAGACATTTGTAGGCAGATACTCAGGATGTCACCAGAGAGAATGTATTTCTCTTGTTTTTGGTTCGTGCAAATGACAAAAGTCCTCAATTTTGGAAACATGCTTTAATTCAACTCATTCCAAAGTCGGTCGGCTGTCCCGGTCTTTCCAACTATCGTCCTAATCCCACTTCCCATAGCGTCTTGATATTCAGTCCTCCACCTGATCACCGATAATTGTTTCCACAAAGCAAGATCCTCTAGTAACAATACCCCTGCCTGTTAATAAATGGACACCCATCCTTTTTTTTTTTTTTTATATAGTCTTCCTTCCCAACTATGCTCTATTATATTTCATTTTCTGTGGTCGGTTCATTTCAAAAATGGTTTGTGAATCAACCGTTTTCTTTCTCTCCTGTCAACAGTATATTTTCCTCAGGACTCTGTCCTGTTTCCAACCCCCTCTTCCTCCTTTTCATCAACACCTTTTTTTTCTGCAATAAATACAACCCTACTCCACTCATTCGCCTCTTCCTTCCTTTCCTTCTACAACAAATGACCCTACTTACTCATGCGTTAATGACAGATCTACATCCCCCTTATTCTTAAATCCTCTTTTATTCCCCACTGCTCGCTTCAACCCTCGTCTCGACACAACTATGTACCTTTCGTAAACTCCGTTTCCGATAAGATTGCCCAGTGAAGCTGACGTAGGCAACGGTAGATATATGAAACGTTTCTTAAAAACTTAATTTCTCCTTATTTTTCTCTCTAAAACTCTCCATGATTTTCCCTACCTCCTCTGATGGATCTATGATTCCACCAGTCAGTCTCCACAATGAATATACTTGGAATCAACGTAATGTTTGAGTTACTTTGGAAACTCCACATAGCACAGATAGTTGAGCCCACCTCACATAAAAAGAGTCACGTTTTCTTTCTTTCAAATGCCGGCGATTCTTTCCTTCAAATAGGGTACTCCATTTGTACAAAGAATTGGTACTTCCCTTCGTCCCTTTGAGTGGTGTTCCTCTCACAACTAAAGCAGCTTACTCGACAGAGCAAATGGATGTATAAATATCCCACAATCTGACGTCAAATCTTGATTCATTTTCGTTGTGCTACGCTGGTGGATCTTGTCTTTCCTTTTTTTCGGTTGGCATTACTGTGGTTTCTGGCCCTCGAGAACTTTGGCTCGCCTGCGCCCATTAACAAAGCCACACCCGCCCACACAGCAGTTAAAAAGACACTATACTTCACGTATAACTGCTGAGGACTTGTAGATGGGTTGTTATATTATCTGTTTCTTTCTATCTTTCATAGTCTTCAATGACAGCAAAAACCTGTCCCGTCCCTTTTCAAGAGACTTGCTTTGCACAACCACAGAAAATTTGGAGGCTCAGCCTCATCGAAGGACTTCAGTCTGTAATTAATTAGTGTCTTAAAGAAAAGAAGTGATGCTGTACATTTCTAAAATATTCTGCTAATAAGAATTTCATCAAATAACGACAATATCAAAATCAAACTACCTGGGTAAAGGAAATAATCCCGATCACTTCTTGTCCTCGATAAAAGAATCTCACCTAGTTTTTGTTTGCAGAAAATGTGAAGCTAAACACGAGAAAGAAAAATCCCAGTGACACGTTTGTGCCCTGCAATGGGAATGAGGCCGATGAATTGGAATCGAGTCGGCACCAATCACAAGATTCTTAACATGCATAAAAAACGCTTATCCTTGGGACGATGTTTGAACTTCTGTTGCACTAGAACTGCTGAAATTTTCACCCTATCAAGTGATGGTTGAGGATACGTGCCCTTTGGTGCCTACGAAAAACATCGCCTTCCAGGTCACCCTTACTGGCTGCCAACCACATTCACTAACAACCAAATCAAACCCGCGGTCATGCACGTAAACCCGGTTTATAATAGACTGTCAACAGCTGCCGATGATAATTCGAATATTGGTGAAAGTAAAGGAGGACGTGTTCCCCAGTGACTGGAAAGAACAGTTTCATACTAAACAATCACTGGCAGCAGATAATTGGGCCTCTTCTGGCATTTCTTCCAATCAAATATGAAAAATTCTCTAATAAGGTGCTCTTAAACCTTGAAGTCTTCGAGAGCCCCATAAATGATAACGGGTATGCAAGGAAAGCTATGTTAGCTACATCAGATTTTACCAAAAAGACAAATATCTCGTTAAGCATTGAGCCTCTGCACAGAACGGGATTGGCGGTTAGAAAGGCTCCTCTCTTCCGTCAATACTGCATGACAAATTGCAGCCACTGAATGACATCATCATTAACGTGATTTTTC
This sequence comes from Panulirus argus, assembly GCA_038088735.1. Lineage (NCBI taxonomy): Eukaryota > Metazoa > Arthropoda > Malacostraca > Decapoda > Palinuridae > Panulirus > Panulirus argus. Next base: position 2,463 of record JAYMFT010289429.1, on the reverse strand, counting down.
AAATTCTATGTATGTCCTAAGCATGCCTCCCTATCTATGTTTCCCTCCATGTAGAAGGAGTCATACCAGTTTATTTTCTATTTTTTGCTGTGTTTCGCAACTCGGTCGATGTTTTAAGCCTTTCCTTCGGTCTGGGGACGAATGATGTGAGATCTAGCAAACACGTATCTTGATTTACTCCTCCTGACACCATTCCGTTTCTCATTTTGGGTCTTTCTTAAAGGAGAAGATGGGGTCAAAAAGTAAAACATCCCCAAAACGTCTATTTCAGGCATTTGTTCCATGCAGCCTTAATCGGTTGAGACGAAACACTGCAGACAGATACCTGTCCACAATTCCCATACAATGCATAGGATGGTTACGGAGTTTGAATCATCCTTACTATTCCATAAGGGTCAAAGTTCATCAAAACATTTTATTTTCTATTTTACTTGGACATATTTCAGCCCGTGTTCATGACATTTGTCATAAAAAAAGAAATATCTTTTTACATAGCCCTCGCACTATGCATATGTAAAATTTGCGGTTTTTCCCTTTTCGTTTATTCTTTTGAGGTCGAATTTCACCCAAAAAGCAAAAACTTTTTGGGTCATTAATTGTTCATAGTTGAACCAATGTTCTTGTCTTGGAATTTGGTACAAAGATGTTTTTCACACACATCCGCACAACGCCAATGACAAATGTGTGATTCCCATTTTGAGCCTTTTAGAGGTCAAAAGTTAACGATGATTACTTTTTTTCTGATCAAGAATCCTGCCACAAAAATATATATAATGTATATATTTAAGGAGACACATTACATTTGCTTGCGAGTGTTAGTATATCTCCGTGTCCCCTTATCTTTAATCTATTTTCTAATCCATACTGTTTTAAACATCGCAAACAGAATTACAATAATATTTTATACAATCCTTGTTTGACTCTCCAGTCAAGGTGATAAGGTAAATAAAAACATCTTTTTTCTCCCTATAAAGTAAGTGATGCTGAAAATCGAAACTCGGCGACAATACTTGACAAAAATAACTGAAAACATCTTTAATGTTTTCAGTCAAGAAATGCCATACGATCAGGAAGTTGTTCAAATCCATCTCCCACTAAGGAAGTAGTGGCCTGGTTAAATCCAACGGAGTAACAGAGCAATTCCTATAAACTTTTCTCCTCGTTCATTTTCCTTTTATCAGGTCTCTTCTATTATCCCGTTACGTTAACCTTGGTGTTGCTTTTTTTTCTCTATTCTACAGGTATAATTTCGGCTGCTACACACACACACACACACACACACACTCTCTCTCTCTCTCTCTCTCTCTCTCTCTCTCTCTCTCTCTCTCTCTCTCTCGAACTGCCTACGTGTGTCTTAGCCACTGAAAGACGTGGACCCGCGTCATATAACAGGTTACCTCTTCTCACAGTTTCTATTCGGGAACCTACCACACGAGGATTAACCGTTATGATAAATCCTTCTTCCTTCACAAAACGAGACTGTGGAATTGTCTTATGTCTTTTCCATCTTCTTCCTTTAAACTTTTCACTTTGAAGAGTCGGGTCAATAAACAACAGGGGGAGCTCAGATTAATCCTCCCCCCCCCAAGGTATTTTCTTTTAATATGCTCATCAAAGTATCCTTTACAACCGGCAAGTCTTCAACAGGAGCCTGCTTTTGTCTGTATCGTATTAGTTACTTTAAGAACAAGAAGGAAGAAAATTCCGTCGAGTTAGTGTCACACACACACACACACCTCGTAACCTGATTAAAAAGAAAAAGAAGCTACACTGTCCTCTCTAAACTGCTCTCAGGGTGAAGTATCGAATAGTGCCAAACTTACCCATTTAAGAAGACGGAGAACTGACTTCTTCCAGGAGGTAGGTAGGTGTTGGCGCCCACCACCCGATCCCGAAGCCCTGAAACATAAGTCTAAGAGAAGAGAACGGTGGAGAGACCTATTATACTGGAGGGGGTACTACACTGTCGCCCCAGCGATACAATATTTCATGACAGAAGTTTCCTGCCATATACGTCAGTTCTCATCTAGAAATGCCAGGGGTTCCGAGGGAGGTAAAACGGCAAGGGAAAAAATGAATTAAATGTAAGGAAAGGCCTCAGAAAGTACGATAATGGGCGTGACGAAAAGAACCGTAAGGAGAAGACGTATAAATAAACCTTATTCGGACAAGGGAAATATATTATCAAAACCATCCCGGTGGCTCAGTGTTCGCTGGACGGGAAATCAGACGAACAGTTCTGACACGCGGAAGGAGGGAGTTGGTTCCGGACGCCACTTCAGCAACACTCCCGTGTCAAGCATTTCATAGCATTCTCCTTTATTTCTTCTCATGTACTTATGCTGTGATAAAACCGTGAGACGGAGAGGATATCATTACTGTTAACATTATTATTATTATTATTATTATTATTATTAATAGCGGCAGTAGTAGTGGTACTAATATTACGATGACATTAAGTCA
>JAYMFT010289418.1:0-10382 GCA_038088735.1 Panulirus argus | reverse complement strand
GGGGAGGATTTCCAGCCCCCCGCTCCCTCCCCTTTTATTCGCCTTTTACGACACGCAGGGAATACGTGGGAAGTATTTTTTCTCCCCTGTCCTCAGGGATAATATATATATATATATATATATATATATATATATATATATATATCTAGCTTGAGCCAGGTACCCATTTTATCGACCAATCCCTAGGGGCAGATGAACAGCTGGATTAACTTTAGACCGACTGCCGTAACCAGGATTTGAACCTGTGCACTTAACCCTGGGCGGCCCATGAATTTGTCACGGTCAGGAATGCTAACCACTCCACCACGGGAGTCCATTTTGGTATTAGAGAATCACAGAAGTACACAACCAAATGTTGTATGGTATGGCATGTTATTTGTGTAAGAGCAAATCTAGAAACTCTTAAAGTAACAGGAGCTCTTTTTGTGGCCTTTTAGATAACGAGTGAACTTTTTCTACTTGGACTTTACTGAAATACAGCTATGCTTTGGTAATGGTATATTTTTAATGACAAACTGTAATCAATAAAAGAGGTTATCCAAATGCCATAATTCTTTCACTGGATTCACCTCAAGAAATGGGCCATGCAGAGTGAAATATAATATGCCAGCATATCTTCAAATTTATTAAAAGTTAGAACCAAGTGTAATGGCATTGATGAAATATCATACTTTCCCAATAACTATTAAAAGTGCCACATCAGCTGATGTGATGCATGATAGGAATTTCTTTGAAACAGCCAAACAGGGTAAGAAAACACTCTGCACAGACTGAAAAAATACATGGACTCAGTGGAACTTGAAATTGGTGGCATTAGAAGGGGAATGCTGCAGTAGTTATGGGATTTAATATTTAGCTTACATTGATGGCCTCTTTTTGATTCATATAAGGAGAGGAACTCTTGAGGTATTTCCAAGTATTCCACAATTAAGGTTAAAGTTTTATAATGCACTTGTAAGTTGTATACATGTGGAAAACTTCTTAGATGAATCTTGGTGGAAGGCCATCAAAAGTAAGGGTAGCAACTGCAATTCTGGAGATATTAAGATAAAGGAGTTATATTTTGAAGTTATGGCACAGTAATCTTATTCACCCTGTATTTCATTCCTCAGTAAGGAAAATTTTCAAGTTTCTGCATGATTCAGGATTGCAGTTGAAGCTAATTTATAAAGAGCTGTGCAACAGTGCTGACATATTCTGTATTTTTTCCAGAATTTCCAGTCACAAGAAGATGGAAGGGATATCATGGCATCGTGTTTCATGAAAGCATCTGTTTGTTGTTATAGAGGTAACTGATCAAGACATAATCATTCATCTAGATAAGAATTCATCAAGCAGCAAAATGGATCAGACACCACAAGAAATTATGCATTCCCTGTTTTCACTGGATCCTAATTTAGAAAATAGGGGGCATCTGTATCCTTACAATTACCCTTATGGACAATACCCCTATCCATACCCCTATCCTTACCATGCACCTCATCCCTCATCAGCTCATACTAACATTCCTTCCTCATCACACAGTATTCCACCACCATCATCTCATCCTATAACCCAGGCCTCTCAGAGTCTTGCAGCATCTCAGAATAACCTCTCACTGTACAGTGGTGGAGTCCACAGTATCCGTCCACCGATGACTAACATGAGAGAGCAAATGGGGGATGGAAGATTTTCAATAGGAGAAGGTAGAATACCTCATTTAAGTGATACAGAAAGGCATACGCTCGATACACAACATACTGCTGAAGATCTTCGCAGTATACCTGCTGATTCAAGGAACTTAGGAGATATGGGGCATAATCCAGTAGACATGCGACCTGTAGCTGCTGAACAAAGGTATTTAGGTGATTTAAGATCTTTGTCAAGTCATCCACGTTCTTCTTCCACTGATTTGCGTCACATTGCGGACTACTCATCACAGCCAACAGATTTAAGAACACATTCTGTTGATGCAAGGCTGTTTAGTGATGTGAGGCAGCTTGCTGGAGATACTAGGCCATCTTTAAGTGAAATTAGGCATATGGGGGATCCAAGACATGTTTCTAGTGATGAAAGAATCCCATTAAATGAAACTCGACTCCAAGAAGTCCCAAGAGTTCCGATGAATAGAGCCACAGATGATTTTAGGTATGTAGGGGACATAAGAACATGTGATAATCGTCCTGCTAATATTACTCAACACTCTGAGGAGTCACAGCTTCCGTCAGGAGACCCAAGACCACCAATAAATGAAACAAGGTCAGTTGAAGAAACAAGAACTCTCTATGATTCTTCAAGAATGAGTACAAATGAAAACAGGCTTCCAACACATCAGCTTGATACAAATAACCCTATGAAATCATCCATTAATGAACATTATTATGATGATAGAACTAGTATAGGAACAAGTAAACCAACATTAAATAGTGAAGATTTTTCTTCAAGACCTGTCCAGGACTTAAGACAGGTGCTTACTGAACCAAGACTCATGTCAGGAAATCACATTCTCCCTGGTAGTGATGTGCGACAAACTATGAATGACCACAAATCACAAATAAATGCTTCTGGTCAAAATCCAGAGGAAGTTCATCAAGAGAATCTTAGATACCCAACAATTAATAGTCCAAGCACATCACTGGGATTGCTCTCCCATGCATTAGGACAGCACTTGAGACAGAGAGAGTTCCAGGATGGTAAAGATACTGTAATTCAAAATCATGAAGAACCCCTTAATATGGACAACAAAACTTACCAGCACTCGGATGAAGATGGGCATTACAACGAAAAGGAACTGAATGGTCAACAAGAACATCAGAGTAGCGATGGGAAATCTGAAACCCATAAGGATATTGATGAAGATGACTTCGACTCTGAAGCATCTTCAACTGAATACCCAAATCCGTACATAGAATTCACAGATGTGGCACATGGCGTGTTCAACAATGTAAATAATATTGCTGGTCCAGTTAAGCCATTTCACTGTGAAGATTGTGATGCTACATTCACTACAAAAGGCAATCTTAAAGTTCACAAAAGAATACATACAGGAGAAAGGCCATATGAATGTGAAGATTGTGGTAAAACATTTTCTTATTGTGCATCATATCAGTCTCACAAGCTAATTCACAGTGGGCATAGACCTTTTAAATGTGATTTTTGTGAGAGAGCATTTTTCAGAAGTGAGCATTTAGAACGCCATAGGAGAAGGCATACTGGTGAAAGACCTTTTAAGTGTACAGAATGTGATGCCACTTTTGCTGCAAGTGATGGACTGTCAAGACACACTAGAACTCATACTGGTGAAAGACCTTATAGCTGCGAGGAATGTGGAATGTCATTTGCTTATAAATCAACTTTCCTTAGGCATAAATTGATGCATTCAGAGGGAGAATACAAATGTGAGGACTGTGGTGCAGCATTCAAAGATCCAGTTAGATTAGATAAACATGTAAAAAAACACAATGATCCAAATTATGTACCATACTCTGATGAAGGTAAACCAAAACCACACAAACTCCTAGAAGATGGAGTAGAAGTTACAGGTTGTGAATTTTGTCAAATGAAATTTAGGCGAAAATCTGATTATTACCTGCACCGCAGAACACACACAGGAGAAAAACCATATGTGTGTGATGTGTGTGGATCATCATTTATTAGGAGAGCATATTTGGACATACACATGCGCACTCATACTGGTGAACGTCCATATAATTGTGATTCTTGTGAATCTGCATTTAAGACCCGTACTGCCCTAAAGTTTCACAGACGTACTCATAGTGGTGAGAGGCCATACAAGTGTGAACACTGTGATTTTGCCTTTGCACAAAAATCTGCAATGAAAGCTCATATTCGTATTCATACTGGTGACAAGCCATATAAATGTGATGAATGTGATGCTGCTTTTCGCCATAGCAGCAGCTTAACTATCCACAGACGAACTCACACAGGAGAGAGGCCTTATGTTTGCAGTGAATGTGGAGCAACATTTGCCCAAAGGCCTCACCTCAACCTGCACAAAAGATCTCATTCAGGTATTAAACCACACACTTGTGATGAATGTAATGCTTCCTTCACAAAGAAGGATTATCTTTTAGCTCACAAAACAAAGCATGCTGGTGGAAGTACCATCAAGATTGAAGCATTAGCTGAAGCTGCAGGTGAACAAGTTTACAAATGTACTGATTGTGAAATGGTGTTTACACACCATTCCAGTTTAACAGTCCACATGAGAAAACACACTGGTGAAAGACCATTTGTTTGTGAAGACTGTGGTGCATCATTTTTATATAGCTCAAACCTTACAACCCATCGTAGAAAACATACAGGTGAGAGACCCTACAAATGTGATCAGTGTGAGGCTTCCTTTATTTTGAAGAGTTACTTGACCATGCATCTTAGAAAACACTCAGGGGAAAGACCATTTAAGTGTGATGAATGTCAAGCTTGCTTTACACAAAAAACTCACCTTTCTACCCATAGGAGGATTCATACTGGGGAATGCCCATATAAGTGTGAAGAATGTGGAGAAGCATTCCGTGATGGAGCGAATTTTTGGAGGCACAAGAAAAAGCACCTGATTGGTGAAGGAGCTGCGACAGTAACGCGCAGAAGAGGAAGAAGAGGACGAGGAAGGGGTGGAGCCAGAGGCTCTAGAACCACACCAACTAGGCGGACAACACGTATTCGTCGTTCCACAGTAAAGTTTGAAGAGTTTTATGAGCAGTTTGTTGTTAATCAGGAAGAAGAAGAAAGATTATTTGTCAAAGAGGAACCACAGGATCATTCAAATAAAGATGAGGATGATGAAGATAGACCGTACATCCCAATCAACCCCATGGTGGAGATAAAGTTAGAAGGTGAAGATGAGGACCAGCAGCAGCTACATGGAGATGGAGAAATGCATGTAGGAGAACCAGAAGAAGATCCTTTAATGAGTGTAGGTGAAGATATCAGCAGAAACCAACTTACAAGAAATACAAGAAATGATGATAAAGAAAATGATAAAGAGAATTTAGAGAAAGAGCCTGACAAAGATAATAGGTCTCAGGTGACTAGTGATGCAATTGTAGCTGATTAATACAATAATATTTTTTGTTAAATTATCATGTATGATAATTTGTAAGATGCAAGATGAATGTACATATGCCAAGTGTAGTGAAGGTATTGCTTGTTAGTGGTGAAATATGTCATTCAGTTTCTTGTATATTTATTTAGTCAGTCCTTCACTTCATGAAAATTGACATGGATCTCATTTTGGATATAAGTCTTCATTTTTATAAATTAGTAATATTTATATTTGTTATGAATGAAAATTCTGGAGTGTATCTTCTAAAGTAGATTGTATTCATGTGGTGTTATGCAGAAAGTTTTTATGTGATGTCTTTCCCAGTGATTAATGTAGTAAGTGTAGCATCATAATTAAACTGATCTTTGTACTTGCTTCAAAATTTTTTCTAGATTTACAAAGTGAAAAATCTTTGTCTCCTCAAGGATTGACGATATTCCTTTTAGCATTACCAGTGGTGTACTTGTTTGTGATGATGAAACTGAATCGTGTTAATATACAGACATTTATATATATTTTGTTTTACAATATAAACTTATGATATTTAAGTTAGATATCTTCTATTGTGAAATTATATATTTGAAATTTTATATTATGTAAAATTTTTTAAAAGTATATATTCAAGAAATTTTTAATTAGTGTGATTTTTGTATATTACACATGTTTGTGAACATTTACTAGTCAGATAGGTATGGAGTCAATATATTTTGGTGTTAAAACGTTATTTGTTTTTATCTGTTCAGTGTTGACAGTAGTCTGAGCTGTAAATAGCATTGTTTAGAAATTTCATATGTTTTGAGATACGCTAGCTATTTGATTAAATTTCAAGTGGTTTGTGAAATGTGAAAGTGAGGGAATAAAAAATGAATTGATGCTTGATTTTTACATAGATCCATGTAAACTAATGTTAACCAAATCCACATCAAAGCAAACATATCTGACTGTGGTCATCATGTATTATGAGAGTTGATGATGTGCATTACAAGTTAATTATTCTCAGATTGAGAGTGATATGTACTCATTAATGTAAAGCAACAGTTTTGCAAAGAGTAACATTCACAGTGACCATCAGTTTGGATTATTATTTTTCATAAGCATATGGAGATCACATTGCAACATGCATCTTGTGATCAAGATTTCACAATGCATAAAATGCAGTTATCATGCATTGTAGAGTGATATTCAGTATCGTCACTTGCTCCACTCTTCAGGTTGATTTTCCTTGGATTTGATTTTTTTTTTTTTTTTTTTTTTTTTTTCCACGGCCTTGATGTAGACTTTGGTCCGGGACTGGATCCGCCAACAGCAACAACAAACAAACAAAAAATGAACATTAAAACGCTGCCTAAGATCAGCTCTACACACCAGGTGCATTATAACCAAATAATGTAAGTAAATGTCACTAGATTTATTTTCAAAGGTAGCTAAAACATAGCTTGGAATATCAAATACATACTGAACTGTAAGTTAAACTGCATTTACAGGGAAACGGTTAATGAGTGCAAGTAAGAATTTTAAGCAGAATATCCGACATCGACGTCGAACGATGACGCCGAAAGCGTTGATCACTTAGAAATCGCTCCATGTACGTCTGCCAAAGTAAGGAGGCACACGGGGAAAGGGGTACAAGGTATCTTTTCTCTAACACTTTTTATTTTTATTATTATTATTACTACTACTACTACAACTATTTTGTTAGTGGCGTTAGCATTGATGATGCATTTATTTTTCCAAATGTACCTTTATCATCATTATTGTTATCACAATTATTACCATTATTTTTTAGATTACAATAGCTTTATTTTTTATCATTGGTACCACCATTTCGATGATTTTGAATTTCCTATAAGTTTATCAAACAACAGTATCGTTCCGTAAAAATCAAGCTCTATTATACGGTACAATTAAGTTGAAATATATGTGCTGTATTAGGCTCAAGTTAATCTGCTCATTTACAGGAACTAAGCTTCTCTCCATGAATAGGACTGAGTTCTATGATACTCTTCAAATTGTTGCTCTAGTAGCAGTAGTATTGCAGAGCCTTCAACATTAAAAAGAAAGCACTCACTGGGAGCAAACCATGTTGCTCTACGTTTGGTGGATAATAGGCTCTTGAGATCTCAGCTTATACAAGTCTGCACATGACTGAGTCGAGTATGGATAAATATGTAATTAATTACATAATTTTTCACTTGTGTATACTAAACACTTTTACTGAAGTTGGGTTACTTTACTGCATAGTTACCTGTGTCAGGTTAAAACTAATGATTAACTTGGTTTTTATCTCCATAGATAATGAACACACAGTGAACAGGAATTACACAGTTATCCAAAAGAACATTTTGCATGTTACACAGACTACCGTACGAAATAAACTGCAATTGGTGATATTCGTGAAGTTAAAATTTTTTATCATGTCTTGGCAATGAAGATATCATTACAGATACATAAACAGTAAATTTCCATTTACAAATAGTCGCATTCTTATCTTTCAACTGTAGTGTAGATCAAATCAACCTGGAATGTGACTAAACATAACAACATGCCATATAAACTGTAATGAGCATACACATTCCAAACGCCTGAACCAGCCTGTTGCGTTTGCTTGCCAACAGGTTGACAGTTACCCACTTTGATCCGTTTTGCCCCTTTGATGGATCCTAATCACTGAAAACGACTAGGATCCCGATTCCTCTATCAAGGAATAAAGTATTAAAACTGAACTGACAACATATTGTCAAACGTGGAGTACACTGGATAATTCTTTATCTTTCTCACTGATTAAGGGACTTGTCTCACAAGTAGGGGGCAGCACTAATGCAATTGTTAATAGTTTCCACCAGTCCGGGAAAGCATCTCTGTGTGGTTGGCATGAAAGTTGAGAGATCCAAAGTATAGGTAATATTGACACCAGCATTTACCTCACTTTCCCCTAAGCGTTTGATTTGTCAGAGGTCAACTTGTAGAAATTCCAGATCAAGATTGTGAGTTGCCATTTTGACTAGTTGGTTATATCTTAAGCATCTAGAAGAGCATGGGTTAAAGCCTGAGACTGAATGGAATACGGGTTTTGTTGGCCGTGTTTCTTGCTTCAGTCTCTGTCATTCATCTCTCTATTACCGGATAACAGAGAACGTTACTACAGTTCCATGTTAGCGTTCCTCAACTTGTCCAACTGACCGTATGACAACATCGTCCTGTTGGTGCCTTGGTAATTTCCAAACTCTTCTCTTGGGAGGAGGTGCTGCTGCTATCTCTATTTCAAAACCTTTCCAACATACGCTGTGTCATACCTCTTTCGACCGTTCATTAGCAAATCTTCTTGAACAGTATCAGTCATGCTGGCGGAGGCTGACCGGTCCAGAGGTGGTGAAACATCATTTGACACAGTATCAGCGAAACACTTCTGTTCGCTAACAAACATTTTGCATCACATCTTCGCTCGACTGTGTGTGACTCCGCTATGACTGTGTGACTAACGTACAGACCACTGCAGGAAGTGTGTCAATGGAGCACTTTACATGCCTCATTCTGACAACACCATCTCGTAATATGATAAGTCTTTATAAAGTCCGGGACTGTTTCCCTAGAAATAGTTTCTTTTGATTTGTAACGGTTAGCGTTCCTGACCTTGACGCATTCACAGACCGCCCAGGGTTGAGCGCATAGGTTCGAATCCTGGTACGGCAATAGGTCCATTGTCAACCCAGCTGTTCATCCACTTCAAGGGATTGGTTGATAAAATGGGTACCTGGCTCAGGCTAGGGCACATAAGCATATACATAGCGTTAATAGGATGGCCTTGATTAGGACCTCAGTTGCCCGTGCCGTCTCAGCTAACATAAAAAAAAATTAGCGTGGTGTGAGTGAGGGTATGATGTAAATCTTATCCAACAAGCAAGAAGAAAAGTCAATCAGTTGAACTTATTTGACAGTAAAAATGATAAGATTAAGACTGTGATAATAACACTGAATGAGAACTGCTTGTAGTGTTAGGTGTTTGTGCTCCAGCTATTCAACCCCTGATTTTATTTCAGTCTCTGCAGAAGTAACAATATGGCCGCCTTACACAGTTGGTGGGTAAGAATGTACAGAACTCAAGTAACTTTTCCATCCTCTTTTGCTGTGCCTCTGTGTTGAGGTTGTGGAGGCTGGCGTAATATAAAACATTTTTCATATATGTTATTATTATACCCACAGCAAACAGCGGGTGATAACTCTTCATTCTTACTGATATTCTTGGAAACATTACTCATCACAGAATTGTCCATGCTCTGAACCCACTTCATTTGAAATTTCCTTTCGCTTCATTTGGGCTAATTATTGCCAAAATGTCAATCTGAAATATACACACATATGTTATCTTTTATACACACTAAAGCACAGTATACCATATTTTAGAGAATGTTTCTGAAGTACTTCCGCTGTCATATCCTGAGGTAAAAAAAGGTAAAATAACGCCAGCAGCATTAACATTTAAATATACCTTTTTTTTTTTTTGAGACGCTGTAGGGGAAGGGGTTATTCGCACCTCCTCCACCCTCAATCCCCCTCCCCTGACTGCAGGCATCATTTTTTTAATGTCATATTCACCAGTCACTTCCAAGGTCTTAAAAAAAAAATGGTCTTACTGGGACGAACAATGTCCCTCTTTCTGACATCTCTGCGCAATCCTTTGTCTTACGGTCAGAATGTTTATACACATGACTCGGCTCGTGTTTTACCTGTCTAAATTTAGAGTAAGGTGTGGAAGGGGCCCTGGACTCTTGTCTGATATACATACCATCCAAAACATCCACATACATCGGTATACACTCAAGACTATATAGCACTAAACAATAACTTTTATTACGTAAAATCCACCCATATGCATTTAAATAATAATGATAAACGTTGTATATACTCTCCATGAACATGCTGAAACAGCTATATATAATCACGAAAATATATATGGTGGTAGTTTGATATAGCAATCGAAACATAAGAGGCCAACAGTAGCCTACTATCTCCCAGGCAATGTACGCTTTCAAGCAAGGGATGTCGGGTGGGGCGGGAAACAATCTGGTAACTTTGCTCTCGATGAAAGTAAAATGATGCCAGACGTCATGATAACGAAATGACACGTGATTAGACGAGTGAGCAAGTGTTGTGGTACTGTAATTGTATATTTCTCCAGTGTATTACGGGATAGGTATTGTTTGGTTTCATGATATTTTTTTCTGCACTTTGAGGACGTATAGCAGCGATTCTAAGTTTTCATTTTTTTTCTCTCTCTCTCTCTCTCTCTCTCTCTCTCTCTCTCTCTCTCTCTCTCTCTCTATATATATATATATATATA
>JAYMFT010289407.1:0-10382 GCA_038088735.1 Panulirus argus | reverse complement strand
CATCTCTCTGTTACAGTTTTTCCGGTCTGGCCAATGTATATGTCTTTACATGCCTTACATTTGACAGCGTAAACACTTCTTATTAAGGTCTTACTGATAGTGTTATTGTACTGGAAGGCAACATTACAAGCACTGTCCTTTAGTACACTTCTAAGATTAGCTAAGTTGGGAGAAAAGGGAAGAACTACACATTTAGATCTATCCTCATTCATAACATTTTGTTAGTGGGTGCATAAAATGTCTTCCTAACTTTCCAGTAAGCTTTGTTCACAAACCAATTAGGGTAGCATAACTGCTATATATATATATATATATATATATATATATATATATATATATATATATCCTGATAACGATGAAATATGATACGAAATGTCCTAATCACTTTCGTGTTATATCACATCTTCAGGGAAGGGGCATAGAATGAGAGAGAAAAAAAAAATCAGTACACAACCAGTACATGTGGAAAGCAGGAGTGTGTGGTATTAGGTCACGTGACACATGGCAGAAGTCGAGCAGCCGCACCAGTCGTAAGATTTATGATACGGTCATTACAATTAGAGCTGTTTACAGACCTTGCCTAAGACAAAGCTACCCAGTTTGTACAGCCCATCACTAATATTCATGCCACAAGTCTCTGTTGATAAAAGAACTACATGACTTAACCGAACAAACATCTGTCCAGTCGATGCGATGGTTATTAATTCTAGGAAGTATCAACCTGTTTCGTCCTCACACAATACTTCTGTTGTTCACATCAACCAAAACGATCCTTATCAGACTGTCTTACATAAAACAAATTACACTCACTGCAGCGCACTTTCTATACACAACCTAATGTATTTCCTGGTGATATTTTGATTATTACGTTCTTAACAGTATTGGTACTGCTGAAGGCTACATTCACATTTAAGGTTTTGAGTAGATGGGGCTCTAAGGTATAATATTTTTTGTAACATAAGAAAGCTTGAGGTTAAGAATATAAAATGATTTCTTTCCCAAACTGGGAATTCCTTCAATGACAACTCTAGGGTTCATTAACCTTAATACAGCATTAAACATATTCTCAAATTCCTCATCCATGAATTCAGGACAGCATATATGCAATGCGCAAAGGAACGTCCTTCAAATGCAGTGTTGAACTCCATCATGTTGGGCATCAAGACAATAAAAGCCATTATGAAGCACAGGTACATCTGGTACAGTCAGTCAGGTATATGAAAAGATTACACAACAGACGAGAGGCGTAGCTAATGAAGGTGCTGAAAGTCTCAGACCGTGACGGTGTGGGTGTGGTACCCAGGCCCAGGCTGGAGGTACAGGTGCCCGGGGAGTTGGCCCAGAGTGAGGTTAGACTTGGTTAGTTCAAGAAAATGTCAGTATGTAGTTTGTGTGTGTGAGACACGAAAGAAAGATAGATAGATAGACAGACAGACAGAGAGAGAGAGAGAGAGAGAGAGAGAGAGAGAGAGAGAGAGAGAGAGAGAGAGAGAGAGAGCTAAGGAACACAGGCGATCCCTGATGGCTGGTCAGCCAGTGGTCACTGTAGCGCATTCTGGTCCAGGTCAGTGAACCCCGTCCTTCCAGCCAGCCGTCTGGCTGATCGATCAATACACTACACCTGAAGTACAGTACGCCCCTGGAGACGTACCAACTCAACCTGACTGTACTGTGTACATTACATACTCCAGCGCGTGACGCACAGACCACCAGTACCGCGACCAGCGTGTGACGCACAGACCACCAGTACCGCGACCAGCGTGTGACGCACAGACCACCAGTACCGCCACCAGCGCGTGGCGCACAGACCACCAGCAATGGCTTGGCCAATACCTGGTCCCGTCCACCACACGGGTCTCCTGCCCCTCCCACTGCTAAATATAACTCAATTAAAAACAGACTAACACGCTACCAGATGCACTACACCTGACCAATGGCAGCCTTCTTACCTCCATGACTCACTCTCTTCTGGTGTTAGTGGCTGTGGCGCTGGACCACCTCACACCCACACAATGGACCACGCCACAGACTGAACCACGCAACACACTGGACCATCCTACACAATGGAGTACCTCACAAACCGCCATATAATGCACCATCTGTGGACCATCTCTCTTACTGGACCATCTTCTACGCTGGAACATATTACCCTCTGGATCATCCCACACTGGACCACTTAAATATTGGAAGACACCACACTAGATCATCCCTAAAACTGGACCAACCCACAGACTGTACTACCGACACATTGTATCACCCCACAGAGGACCATCCCACACATTTGAAACCCCACACACTGGGTCGCCTCACACACTGGACCATCCCATACACTAAGCCAATCCACACTCTGGACCACCCCACACACAATGAACCTTCCCACACATTCTGGACTGCACCACCTCATGCCTGAACCACTACACAATCCGGACCACACCACACTGGAACCCCTAAACATTGGACTACCCATAAACTAGACAATCCCACACTCTTTCCCACCCCAAACTCCTAACCACGCACTAGAACACCCCAGACATTGGCCCAAGCCACTCCCTGGACCAGCCCATATATCGGACCACGCCACACGCTGGACCTCCGCATACAATTGACCATCCCAATCACTGGACCACGACACATACTGGACCACCTTACAAACTAGGCCATGCCACAGGGCTCCCGCGCGAGTGCACCAAAATGCACCAGTGACATCAGGTCCATACGCTGTACGCTGTACTGTCTGCCTCGCACACGACACGGCTCCATCCTCCATACAGCACCCAACATGGTTGCTTCTTACTTCACGATAATGTGTCTACCCTTCAGTCAGAGGACGGCATGAAGGTTTCCTGCAACACAAATGAGGCGTTCCATCCTCTGTGCAGCAGTGTGACGCGAAGGCTTCAAGCCCCGACGGCAACGAGAGCGCCCGGCACACGTGTAGTGTGGCGGGCGCTCTCGTGAAGAGGGATACAGAAGCAACTCTAGCCCTCGCAACGATGCTCTTCTCCGGCCAAAGCGCGTGCGGCACACGTGCTGAAGGAATTGTAAAGGGTTACAAGAGCACTACCTGCCCTCGAGAGGACGCGCTACGCCTGCCGTATGACGTGCGTCGCGTGTCCTGTGAAATGGGGATAAGGGGCCACAGCGAAGCCAGTACAGCAGGCTACTGAATTCCGTTTAGTTGTCCTGGAACCTGGAGAGCGGCCGGTGCAAGGACTTCCAGCCTGCAATGGATACCAGACGATCGTTAACTCTGGTGCTCACCCGTTAAGTGATCAATACGGTGTCATGTTCCCGTACCGGAGGAGGCCGTCGACCATCACCAGTGGCCACGATTCTGGCACTTCACATCACTTCGTTCCAAACACTCATGGCCGTTCTCAGTCTACAGTATAAACCCTGTCTTGTTCCGTTAATAAGTAACACATGACACGAGTGTCAGCAAGTGGTATCGGCCTGTTAGCCTGACGTCAGCCGCATCGCACCAGCGTCGCCTGAGGCAGCGTCTGCATGGCTTCCTGTTGCAGCCGGCCTTGCTGATGTTCCTGCAGCAGCACCACGCTCACCCCGGCAGTCCGTACTTACACAGGTTTCCATTAACACCAGTTCAGTGACCTACAACACACACTGGTGCCCACTGCTACTGAATGAAACAAAATTGTATATAAACGTCGCAGTCCTGAGTGAAATCGTACGACTGAGTACAGAATCTACGCTGGTCTGCCTGTCAAGCAGTAATGGCTGACTCAGCCTGACTCACAGAGCTGGGTGATGAGTTACTTGGTGGGGTATGGCGGCGCCAGAGTAGGAAGCAGAATCTAATCTTAGTACATGATTGCTTCCACACTTTACAGAAGCAGGGAACGGTGAGCTAACGTATATGTTCACAAAACAAGCATGCACTACAACAGACGACGTCATAACAACAGTTATTACATCAGGAAGGGGACAGCCAACGATGGCACCCTTCCATCGCCGGCACCTACCAAAGACGTGGGAACATACACAACCTTACAGTAAAAACAATAATGCAGAGTAAATATAATAATAAAACCTCCTTACATCAACTGTGCGGTTTCTTAACTGACTTTCCCCGGAAGGGGTACTGATTCGCTGGCCGGGATGCCTCATGTTGTGCTGAACGCAAAGTGGAGGCTCTCTTGGCTGGGATGGAGTCCTACGTCCCTATTACTAGATCTTTTCCCCTCAAATCGAGGCGTGATCGCACCTGCTTTGATGCCTGTATCATCAGGGACTGAGCGTATTAGGCCATGACACACTTCCCTTCCCCTTTCATCGTTGCTCTGAATCACTGCAAAGCTGTTCTTGGTAAAATCGAATACACCTTCATTAAAAAGAAAGTGTGTTGATGCGACTTATACCGACGAATCTTTCTGGCCCTTAACCAAAAGCATCAACAACAGTAACTCAACCTTTACTCTTCTCTTCCAACCCGATCAATCCATACGCAGCTCTCCAGCTGATAAAGCCCATCTTATCTTATTATCTCATTTTCCTTAATTGAACTTTGGAGGATTCCGCATTCCCTCCCACTGAACCTATGCTTCCTCCCTACATTTTCCTCGCCCAAGACCTTCCTGGTACTTTTCCAGCTCAAAATGGACAAGGGATGTGGCCCACATGGCTTGCCTCATCGGGTTCTAAAGGAGTGCGCTTCTGAGTTGGCTCAGGTTCTTGCTTGACTGCTTCGTCTCCATCTAAAACCCAGATTTTTCCTTCTTGGGAGCACGCCTTAGTGCAGCCTCTCCCTAAGAAAGGAAACAGCCCTAGCCCTTACGACTATCGCCGAGTTGCTCTCACTGCTGCAAGCTCCAAAATCTTTGAACCTCTCAACTCTCACTATCTTAAACACTTCAAGTCCCATGCCCTTGTTTCAGGTCCTCAATACTCATTTCGCAACGCCAGGTCTACAGGTATTCCTCTCTCTCCTGTTTGACTCACCTCTGGTCCTCCTTATTCAAATGATTTTGGTGAAACTTGAGTCGTGGCCCTCGAGGTCTCCACAGCCTTGGATAGGGAGTGGTAAAAGTCTTTGATTTCTAAACTACATTTTTTTTTTTTTTTTTGCTGTTCTCTTTTCCCTAATGCATAGCGTCCTCTCCAGCAGTTCCGCTGCAGGAGTTGCTGATGGAGCGACTTTCCCTTTAAACTATCAACCATGGCGTCCCTGAGGGTTTTATCCTATCAATTACTCCTTTCCTCCCTCCGTAAATGATCTCTCCTCAACTTCTAACCCTATTCTTTCTTAAGCTGAGGATTCCACTTAAGACGTCACCTCACTTTTCCTTTCTTCTTCTTTTAAATGTTCGTTCTTTCCTCATACTGAATATATCTGAATACGTCTATTACCTTACTTCGGGCCTGTTCATCATCAGAGAAAGGGTAAGCAGTAACTTGGTCAAACTCAACAGTGGTAAACTTTTTTGGGTACGACTATAGCCTCCACTTTATCTTGGGACCTCACAAGCTTAACAGAACAAAGGCTGCTTCCCAACAGTTGGGGTCTTGTATAGCAACAGTAACCATTGTTCGAGCAGCTGTTTCTTATGTAAAGAGATTTTCTTCGCATTAGCATGGAGTACTGCTTATATATCACGAGTGTTTATTCGTGCACCTCTCTACTTACGAGAGTTCAATCAAAATCTTTGCGTCCCATCAATTCTCCAGGCATCACCTCTCTTCAGTCATCCCTTTATGTCCGCCGCGATGTTCCTGCCCTCACGTCTGCTCTCGAAAGCTGTCTGCATGTGTCCCTGCAACCAAGGGTAGGACCCGGGGCAAGCGTCTGGCTTTTGCTTCCCACAGTTTTAGTGTGGATATCGGCCACACAGGGATTGACCGTTATGATACCGCACTCCTCTCCTGAAACAGCCAAGCTGTTGACTTCCTTTTTTCCGTCTTTTCCTTTTCCTCTAACCTTTCTACTTTTAAGTTAATTCTACATACACTTGAAGAGCTTTGATTGAATTTTACATTATTTTTCACTGACAATTTTAAACACCATATTCAACCATCTTTTGCCACACTAACCACCATAAGTGTGAGTGATTCTTTTTAGACCTATAAAGTGTTTAGAGGATTAATTTTGCTTTAGTTAAAAATATTCAATCAAAAATTCTTAACTCAGCCAGGCAAGTAGAAGCCGGGTATGAAGGGCGATGACTCTACTCAGACTTCGTACGGCGTTCTTTATGTAGCAGAAGACAACACCATCCTCAGCACCCTCACCCCCAAACGAGCTCCATCTGCCGCACGCGGCTTCCGGCGAACATCACTGACTGAAACTCAATTAACTTAAGAAGCTAATGATTTGTAGCGAAGCACAGGACTTACACGACTATAAATAGCAAATAAAGTACATAAATATATGAATCAGTAAAGAAAATAAAACTATGTTTGTCTCCCTTCCAGGAGATAAGAGAGAAATTCTTTCCGTCTTACATGGAAGCTTTACCACAAACATCGTTCGTTCATCATTCCGAAAGATTTGGTTCTCTTCTGAACCCCAGCTGGATAGGCCAAGGAGGCTGCAATCTTCACAACACACTGGAAATGCACATCACTGTCCCCCACTGAAGTCTCAACCCTGTGAGCCGGAGAAAGATCAAGAACCCCGTTAATCACACGTTTCCTGTTTTCATTATAGACGCTAAACAATCCGACCTCGTGTCCAGAGTCTCTACGACGTCGGGGGACTGTGTAGCACTGTCTTCCCCCAGGTTTCCGCGTTCTGAGCCCATGCGACGGCCGTGGCCCGCTAAGGACGCCTGCAGGAAAGAGAGCGGCAGACTTGTGCTTATTCTTGGATCCCAACTCCTGGAAACGGCCGGGAGGTTTTGAAGGGTTGTTACTGCTACCCAGCGGCCAGACCCGTGTCCCTGGTCGTAGCCAGACGACACGCAAGACGGTCCCCCTGTGAGGCGAGGGAATGTGTAGCCCAGAGGCCCTACAAGCTGGTGAAACCCCTGAAACGGCGACCTCGTTAAATATTCCCAGTGAAAAATCTTCTTCTCGTTATAGTGAAACTCAAAACTTTCTAAATTTCTTTTCTATAATCAACGTATTTATATAATCTACGATTCCTGCAGGGAAAGCAGGAGAAGGTGAAAGGGAAGGTGCAGGGGTGAAAAATGCGGCACATGTGAAATGGGTTGTGAGTATCAGCAGACAGACTTCAGGGAGAATAAGAAAATATTTTGAAGGAGGTGAACAGTGCGCGGAGAATAAGAGAACAAATGGCAGCGTTAGCGAGGGAACAGCAACAGGCAAAGAAGAGATGAGGCAAGTATTCTGAAGGTCTGTTGAAAATATCAAACGACTGAGGGACAGATGTGGGGATTCGGGGGCGTTGACGTATGTGTTGCGAGAGTGTCATGGCGAAAGGTTTCGTGAAGGGATTAGAGAAGTGAAAGCCTAACACAAGATGATGTGTGGCAAAGCAGCTGAAATGGATGGGATTGAAGTTAAAATCTCAAGACAGGTGACAGTATTGATGATGGATTAGACAGAACTTTCACTAAAGGTGAGATGCCTGAGGACTGATGGAATGTCTCTATACAGTGTCATTAGATAAAGGCAATGGATACAAAAGTAAATGTTCGAATTACATAGGTATAATTTTCTTGAGTATACCTAGTAAGTTGAGTAGAAGACTGGTGACAAAGAGGGTGGTGGCACGTACAGAGCATTAGACTGGGGAGGAACAGTGTCTACAAGAGTGGTCGAGAATGAGTGAATCAGGTGTTTGCTGTGAAGAATTTGTGATAGAGTGAGAAATTTGTCCATAGCATTTGCGGATGCAGAGAAAACGTATGATACGGGTGGTCAGAGACGCTTTGTGGTGGATCTTACGAATGATATGGTGTGAAGGGAAGCTACTCAAAGCAGTGAGGAATTTTTCAGAGAGAGTGTAAGACGCGTGTGAGAGCAAGAAGGGAGGAGGGTGAGTTGTTCCAGGTGAAGGTTGGTCTACGACAAGGGTGTGTGACGTCAGCATGACTGTTTAATCTGTTTATGGTTGGGATGGCGAGGGAGATATTCGGGGGGAAGGGGGAGGGGGGTTGGAAATGTGGGTGGGTCTGCTCTCTGTTTTGGGTGGGTGGGGTTTCGGGTGGAGTGCGGTGGGTTAGAGATGATAAATCGTTTGTAGCAAACTCGAGTGAGAAACCGCAGAAGCTGGCGTCTGAAACTGGGGAGTGTGAAAGGATGAAGTTGAGAGTTAATGTGTATAGCATTAAGGTTGTGAGGTTTTAGCAGGGGAGACATAAAGATTGTTCTCAGTTTGAGTTTGAACGGAGAGGACCAGGTGGAAGCTGAGTGTTTTAGACACCAGGGAGTGGACACAGTAGCAGATGGAAAAATGGGAGCTGATGTGAACCATAGGGTGAGCGAGGGGGTAAAGATCCTGGGTGCATTAAGTAGTATTTGGAAAGTGAGGACAATCATCGGTATGTCTGACAGTGTTATAGTCCTGACGGTGCTGTATGGATGCGGGCAAGAGGGCTTTAATTGCAAAAGTGCGGATGAGGGCGGATGTGTTGGAAATGAAATGACAGGGTAAGAGGGAGGTGTGGTAGTAAACGGATTATGTTTAAAAGACCTGAAGAAGGTGTGCTGAAATTGTTCAGACGTACGGAGAGGATAAGTGGGGAAAGACTAAAGGATATACGTGTCAATAGTGGAGGGAACAAGGACGGAGTGAAAGATACTTTGACTGTTCAGGGCCTAAGCATGCAGGAAGGTTTGAGGCGTGTATGGGACATAGGAGGAGACGTGCCGTCAATGGGCTGAGGCAGGGATATGTAACTGTCAAGATCAATCACGGAGAAGACTGTGGGGTTTGGCGGTAGACTGGGGGCTCTGGTTTTGGTGCATTATACATGACAGCTAAAGCGATGTGGGCGAATGAGGCTGTTCTTTATCTGTTCCTGTGACTACCTTGCTAAAGCGAAAACAGTAAACAAGAATGAAAAAAGAAAACACAGTTTAAATTTTAAAAGCTAGAGCTGTTTATGTCATCGTTTTAGTCAAATACCCTTTGTCACAAATTCCATTTCCTTAACGTTTTCCTTTGCAAATATGCAGTATCTATCCTCGGAATTGTTACTGTAAATTTGGTACCTCATGAGAGAGCCTTACTACTTACGACCAATCCTCAGATATTCACTTATTGCCGCCGTAACAGCCGGAGATTGTATCCAATCCTCTTTATCTATCTAAAGGTAAATCAGGAGAGTTTATCGTCAGTTATCTAGCGTCCTTCAGTTTCATGTCTCACACCCACTCTTAAATGTTACAAGTATCATTTCTTAACGTCTTCACGCTTTGAATTCCTATTGTTCCTACTGGGCGTATACTGAGTTTATATACTTAAAACGTTCTTATATATGTCGATACACTTCCTATCACAGAGCAAGAGCGTCACATCTGAGCAGCTCCGGATTCTTTAAATGCTAACAAGGGGACTGGATCCCTTAACAAAAATCTAGCACCTCTTCCGTTTACACATACTTACACTGGACTTACCATAAACACACACTGTTCACATTCCCCGTGGCTCCTACTGTCACATAATGTATGTTCCCATACATTATGGCTTCCTGGTGCGATGCTGACAATGACAAGCCGCTACAGGGGTACAGGATTGGGTACACGCCAAGATAACAGAACAGAACTATTGCCATGTATGGAATGACTCCCTGTGGACCTGAAAGGGTATCTGTCTAGATGGCATCCTAACATTTAGCAATGTGACCTTCACTCGTGTCTCTGGAAGCTGATCGTTCGCACCTCAGGCATCAGGAGTGTTCCAGCACCCCCGGTACTGCTAGTGGCCTTGCGCAAGCCTCTTTATTCACACAATTTCCGAAGGTAAATCTGTGTAGTTTACTTAGAAGGAAAAGACACATAAAACCCCACAGGTGTGCACGAAGCCTCAAGGGTCTCTTTATGACTGGCGATGAGCACATAAAACCCCACAGGTGTGCACGAAGCCTCAAGGGTCTCTTTATGACTGGCGATGAGTGACACTGATTGCTAACTACATCCGGCCATTCACACAGAGTTCCAGGAAGTGAACACTTTTCTGATAATGAATTATATACATCCGATCACAAGGCGCCAAACACAGCAACATAGCAGATGTAGTTGGTAGTCCAAAATCAAGTAGAATATATCATACCACTAGAAAAAAAATTGCAAAGGAAGGTTGAGATGGATGGGGCATTTGGAGAGAATGGACGAAGAAAGAAAACTCATAATAGCACGTCACTGGGTACGGACTGGAAGACCAGTGGTAGGAGTGCCAGACGCGCCAGTCGTCTTGTGAACGTTAGTGAGTTCAGTCGCGCGGCAAGTGTTCCTCA
>JAYMFT010289396.1:0-10382 GCA_038088735.1 Panulirus argus | reverse complement strand
ATTATTATTATTATTATTATTATTATTATTATTATTATTATTATTATTATCATTATTATTATCATTATTATTATTATCATCATTAGTATCATCATTACCTTTAACAACAGGCTGTAGGACCCATGGGATTCCTGGCTACACAAAAGGCCTATAGAACCCTTGGGATCCCTGGCTACACCCAAGCTTGTAGGTCCCATGGAATCCCTGGCTACACCCCAGCCTGTAGAACCCTTGGTATCTCTGGCTACAAATCAGCCTGTAGGACCCATGGGATCCCTGACTACACTTCAGCCTGTAAGATCCATGGGATCCCTGGCTACGTCCCAGCCTGTAAGACCCATGGGATCCCTGGCACAGGTCAGTTGTGCATTCTTCAGGAACTATTACTAGCAGAGGTCAGGTGTGTGTTTTCCAGGAACCATCCCTGGCACAGGTCAGGTGTGTGTTCTTCTGGAACCATCACTAACACAAGTCAGGTGCTTGTGCTCTGTGAACCATTACCGGTATAGGTCAGGTGTGTATTTCCGGGAACCATTACTGGCAAAGGTCAGGTTTCTGTTCTCCAGGAACCATTACTGGCACAGATCAGGTGTTTGTTCTCCGTGAACCATTACTGACAAAGGTCAGGTGTTTGTTTTCCGGGATCCATTACTGGCACAGGGCAGGTGTGTGTTCTCTAGGAGCCATTACTGACTTAGGTCAGGTGTGTGTTCTCCGGGAACCATTACTGGCAGAGGTCAGGTGTGTGTTCTCCAGGAGCCATTAATAAATTAGGTCAGGTTTTTGTTCTCCAGGAAGCATTACTGGCAGAGGTCAGGTATGTGTTCTCCAGGAGCCATTACTGGCAGAGGTCAGGTATGTGTTCTCCAGGAGCCATTACTGGCAGAGGTCAGGTGTGTGTTCTCCAGGAGCCATTACTGGCAGAGGTCAGGTGTGTGTCCTCCAGGAGCCATTACTGGCAGAGGTCAGGTGTTTGTTCTCCAGGAACCATTACTGGCACAGATCGTGTCGTATGTCAGAGATCATGTGGGTTCTTCATGTGGTTATGTTGTGCTAGATGAACCTGCACATCCTCCACTCGCCGCTAAAAGACATTACTGATCTTAAGAACTCTCCTTTATCTTTCAGGTATTCCTTGGCCCAGGCCAACTTGAATCTGTCGCCCCGTGCTGAGCGTAGTGCCAGCAGCCCCCCCGGCCCTTGAGCGAGCATTCGTTTTCGTTGAGGTGAAGGGTAAAGAGGCATCGGGGACTCTCTGGTCTCAGTATGTTACTGGACGTCTGTGTGGGTGTCTGCAAGTGGACAGACCCGGAGAGCACTCGCTCCTTCCTCGCTGCAAGGGAAATAAAATTCTTTTTTCTTCTTAAGGGACAAACATATACGTATATACTTTCCATGTTATTTCATAACAGATGTATTCTTGAACAGAACAAGAATCCGATCTATAAAAAAAGAAAAAAAACTCGCAATTAAAGTTGGAACTTTGAAATCCCCTTTTTGGCTCGTGATAAATGTGAGTGTCTTCCGAGGTACTAACGTGAAAAGCAGACGAAATACAATACACACAGAGAGCGAGCGTCACCCCAGCGTCATAGAGTGAGTGCCGACCATTACGTCATCAGTGTCAGCGAATCTACTGCCAAGGTAAGTGCCGACCATTACGTCATAGACTCAACAGGTATACACAGCTTCTGTTGGTTCAGTAGCGACTCCCCTCGTCCACTATTAAGTCTGGTGGTACGTTTCAGTCTTGAGCTAACAGATGTCGCTATAAGGCAGAACCGCACTGCTAGGGTGGAACCACTTACTTACGCATATTCCCACTTCTGAGGCAGACCCACACTGCCGAGGCAGACTCACACTGTCGAGGCAAAACCACACTGCTGAGATAGAACCACACTGCTGAGGCATAACCACACAGTCGAGGCAAAACCACACTGCTGAGGCAGACCCCACACTGACGAGGAAGACCCACAATGTCGAGACAAGACCACATTGTCGAGGAAGAACTGCACTGTCGAGAAAAAAAAAAAAAAACACAATGTCGAGGCAGAAACGCACTGTCGAGGCAGACCCTCATTGTCGAGACAAAACCGCGCTACTGATACAGGAACGCTGCTGAGATAGAACCACACTGCTGAGTCATAACCAAACAGTCGAGGCAAAACTACACTGTCGAGGCAGAACCGCACTGTTGAGGCAGAACCATACTGTCGAGGTAGAACAGCACTGTCGAGGCAGAACCGCACTGTCGAGGCACAACCACACTGTCGAAACAGACCACACTGTCGAGGCAGAATCACACTGTTGAGGCAAAACCACACTGTCGAGGCAGAGCTGAACTGTCGACGCAGAACCACACTGCTGAGGCAGAACCGCACTGTCGAAGCAGAACCACACTGTCGAGGCAAAACCACACTGTCGAGGAAGAATCACACTACCGGGGCAGAACCGCACTGTCGAGGCACAACCGCGCTGTCGAGGCAGGACCACACTGTTGAGGAAGAACCGCAATGGCGAGGCAGAATCAAACTGTGGAGGCAGAACCGCACTGCGGAGGCAGAACCACACCGTAGAAGCAGACCCACACTGTCGAGGCAGAACCACACTGCCGAAGCAGAACCAAACTACCGAGGCAGACCCACACTGTCGAGGCAAAACCACACTGCTGAGGCAGGAATGCTGCTGAGATAGAACCACACTGCTGAGGCATGACCACACACTCAGGCAAAACCCTACACTGTCGAGGCAGAGCCGTACTGTCGAGACAGAGCCACACTGTCGAGGCAAAAGCACACTGTCAAGACAGAACTACACTGTCGAGGCAGAACCACACTGTCGAGGAACAACCACAAGGTCGAGGCAGAACCATAGAGAGTCGGGGCAAAACCACACTGTCGAGGTAGAACCACACTTTCGGGGCAAAACCAGAGTCGAAGCAGAACCACACTGACGAGGTAGAACCACACTGTCGAGGCAAAACCACACTGTCGAGGCAGAACCACACTGTTGAGGCAAAACCACACTGTCGAGGCAGAACTGCATTGCCGAGGCAGACCCGCATTGTCGACGTAAAACCGCACTGTCAAGGCAGAACCGCACTTTCGAGGCAGAACCACACTGACGTGGCTGAATCACACTGTCGAGGCAGAATCACACTGTCGAGTCAGAACCACACTGTAGAGGTAGAAACACACTGTCGAGGCAGAATCACACTACCGGGGCAGAACCACACTGTCGAGGCAGACCGACACTGTCGAGGTAGAACCACACTACTGAGGCAGACCCATACTGACGAGGCACAACCACACTGTCAAGCCAGACCCACACTGTCGAGGCAGAACCACATTGCCGAGGCAAAACAACACTTCCGAGTCAGGAACGCTGCTGAGATAGAACCACACTGCTGAAGCATAACCACACAATCTAGGCAAAACCACACAGTTGAGGCAGAACCGCACTGTCGAGGCAAAACCACACTGTCGAGGTAGAACCGCACCGTCGAGGCAGAACCACACTGTCGAGGCAGGAACGCTGCTGAGATAGTACCACATTGCCGAGTCAGAACTACACTACCGAGACAGACTCACTCACACTGTTGAGACAAAATCACACTGCTAAGGCACGAACGCTGCTGAGATAGAACTACACTGCTGAGGCATAACCACACTGTCGAAGCAGAATGACACTGTCAAGGCAGTACCACACTGTCGAGGCAGAACCGCACTGCAGAGGCAGAACAACACTGTCGAGGCAGACTCACACTGTCGAGGCAGAACCACAGTACTGAGGCAGACCCATACTGACGAGGCACAACCACTCTGTCGAGGCAGACCCACACTGTAGAGGCAGAACCATATTGCCGAGGCAAAATCACACTTCCGAGGCAGGAACGCTGCTGAGATAGAACCACACTGCTGAGGCATAACCACACAATCTAGGCAAAACCACACTGTTGAGGCAGAACCACACCGTCGAGGCAGAACCACACTATCGAGGCAGAACCACACTGTCGAAGCAGGAACGCTGCTGAGATAGAACCACACTGCTGAGGCATAACCACACAGTCGAGGCAAAGCCACACTGTCGAGGCAGAACCGCACTGTCGCTGCAGAACCACACTGTCGAGGCAAAACCACACTGTCAAGGCAGAACTAAACTTTCGAGGCAAAATCACATCACCGAGCAGAACAACACTGCCGGGGCAGAACCACACTGTCGAGGCATAGCTACACTGTCGAGGCAGAGCCACTCTTTCGAGGAAGAACGACAGTGTCGAGGCAGAGCCACAATGGTGAGGCAGAATCACACTGCCGGGGCAGAGCCACACTGTCGAGGCAGAACTATACTGTCGTGGCAGAACCACACTGTCGAGGCAAAACGACACTGTCGAGGCAGAACCGCAATGTGGAGACAGAACCGCACTACGGAGGCAGAACCACACTGTCGATGCAGAACCACACTGCTGAGGCAGACACACACTGACCAGGCAGACCTACACTGTCGAGGCAGAACCACACTGCCGTGGCAGAACCACACTACCGAGACAGACCCACACTGTCGAAACAAAATCAAACTTCTGAGGCAGGAACGCTGAGGCATAATCACACTGTCGAGGCAGAACCACACTGTCAAGGCAGTACCACACTGTCGAGGCAGAACCGCAATGTCGAAGCAGAACCACACTGTCGAGGCACAACCACACTGTCGAGGAAGAACCGCACTCTTGATGCAGAATCACACTGTCGAGACAGACCCACGCTGTCGAGGCAAACCCACACTGCCAAGGGAGAACCACATTTCTGAGGCAGACTCACACTGACGATGCAGACTCACACTGTCGAGGTAGAGCCACACTGTCGAGGCAGAACCACAGTGTCGAGGCAGACCCACACTGTACTGTAAAGATAAAACCACACTACCGAGGCAGACCCACACTGCCAAGGCAGAACTAAACTGTTAAGGTAGAACCACACTGCCGAGGTAAAATCACAATGTTGAGACAGAACAACACTGTCGAGATAGAACCACAATGTTGAGGAAGAACCACACTGTCAAAGCAGATCTACACAGCTGAGGCAGAACCACATTGTCAAGGTAGAACCACACTGTCGAAGTAGAACCACACTGTCGAGGCAGAACTACACTGCCGAGGCAGGACCACACTGTTGAAGCAGAACTACACCACCTAGGCAGAACCAGTCAGTCGAAACTGAACAAAACTGCTGAAGCAGGAACACTCTGCTGAGGCAGAACTACAATACCGAGGCAAAACCAAACTGTCAAGACAGAACCACAGTGCCGAAGGAGAACCTGATTGCAAAGGTAGAATCACACTGTTGAGGTAGAACAGCACTGTCGAGGCAGAACCACATTGTTGAGGACGAGCCACACTGTCAAGGCAGAATCACACTGTTGAGGCAGATCCACACTGTCGAAGTAGAACTACACAGTCGATGCACATCCACACTGTTGAGGCAGAACCATGCTCTCAAGGTAGAGCCACTCTGGCAAGGTAGAACCACACTATCGAGGTAGAACCACACTATTGAGGCAGAACCACTCTTCTGAGGCAGACCCACTCTGCCGAGACAGAACCACATTTCTGATGCAGAACCACTCTTTTGTAGCAGTTTCACTCTGTTGAGGCAGAACCTCTATTTTGTAGCAGTTTCACCCTGCTGAGGCAGAATCACACCGCCGAATAAGAACCACAGTGCCAAGGAAGAAGCACATTGCTGATGCAGAAAGACACCCGACAGGCAGAACCACACCACTATGGAAGAACAATACCGCTAAGAAAAACACACCTCTGAGAAGAACCACACCTAAAAGATGAACCACACTTCTAAGGAAGAACCACACCGTTAAGAACCACGCCGGTAAGAAAAACTACATCTTTGAGAACCACGCTTTTAAGAAGAACCATACTGTTGAGGACGAACCACACCACTAAGAAGGACCACACGTTTAAATAGAACTACACGTCGAGTCACAGCTACAATGGCGAGGGAGAACCACACTGCAGAGGCAGGAACAATGTCGAAGCAGAACCACGCTGACGAGGCAGAACCACACTGTCGAGGCAGAATCACACTTCGTGGCAGAACTACACTGCCGAGGCCAGGAACACTCAGCTGAGGCAGAACCACACTGCCAAGACAGGAACACTCTGCTGAGGCAGAACCACTCTTTTAAGGCAGAACCACACTGTTGTGGCAGAACCACACTGCCGAGGCAAGAATACCGCCGACGCAGAACTACACTCGAGGAAGTATCACACTGTCGAGGCAGAACTACACTGTCAAGGAAGAACCACACATTTGAGACAGAACCACAATGCCGAGTCAGAATCACACTATCGGGACAGAACCACTGCTGAAGCAGGAAAACTCTGAAGAGGTAGAACCACACTGTCGAGGAAGAACCACACTGTCGAAGTGGAACCACACTGCTAAGATATGAACATTGCTGAGACCGAGCCACACTGCTGATGCAGAACCACACTGTCTAGGCAGAACCACAGTGTCGAGATAGAACCACAGTTTCGAGGCAGAACCACACTGTGGCAGCAGAACCACACTGCTGAGGCAGGAACACTTTCGAGGCAGAACCACACTGTTGAGGTAGAACCACACTGTCGAGGCAGAACCAAACTGTCGAGGCAGAACTACACTGCCGAAGCCAGGAACAATCTGCTGAGGCAGAACCACACTCTTGAAGGAAGAACCACATTTCAAAGGCAGAACCACACTGTCGAGGCAGAACCGCACCGTCGAGGTAGAACCACATTGTCGAGGCAGAATC
This sequence comes from Panulirus argus, assembly GCA_038088735.1. Lineage (NCBI taxonomy): Eukaryota > Metazoa > Arthropoda > Malacostraca > Decapoda > Palinuridae > Panulirus > Panulirus argus. The sequence goes on along the minus strand of JAYMFT010289396.1, from coordinate 3,575 downwards.
ACACTTTCAAGGCAGAACCACACTGTCGAGGCAGAACCACACTGTTGAGGCAGAACCACACTGTCGATGCAGAACCACACTATCGAGGCAGGACCACACTGCAGAGCCAGAATTACACTACCGGGACAGAACTACTCTTCTTAGGCAGGAACACTCTGAAGAGGTAGAACCACACTGTCGAGGCATCACCACACTGGTGAGACAGGAACACTGCTGAAACAGAAACGCACTTCTGAAGCAGAACCTCACTGTCGAAGCAGGACCACAGTGTCGAGGCAGAACCACACTTTCGAGGCAAAACCACACTGTGGAGGCAGAACCACGCTGACGAGGCAAGAACACTGCCGAAGCAGAACTACACTTTCGAGGCAGAACCACACTGTTGAGGCAGAACAACACTGTCGAGGCAGAACTACATTGCTGAGGAAGAATCACACTGTCAAGGCAGAACCACACTGCTGCGGCAGAACCACACCGTCGAGGCAGAACCACACAGTCGAGGCAAATCCACACTGTCGAGGCAGAACCGCACTGTCGAGGTAGAGCCATACTGCCGAGGCAGAACCACGCTGCCGAGGTAGGAACACTGCCAAAGGAGAACTACACTGTCGAGGCAGAACCACACTACCAAGGGAGATCCACACTGCTGAGGCAGAACCACACTGTCGAGGTAGAACCACACTGCCGAGGGAAAACCACATTGCCGAGGTAGAATCACACTGTTGAGGCAAAACAATACTGTAGAGGTAGAACCACATTGTTGAGGACGAACCACACTGTCAAGGCAGAACCACGCTGTCGAGGCAAAACCACACGGTCGAGGCAGAACCACACTACAGAGGCAGAACTACACTGTCGAGGCAGGACCACACTGTCGAGGCAGAACCACACTACCGAGGCAGACCCACACTATCGAGGCGGGAACCCTGCTAAGGCAGAACCAGACTGTCGAAACAGAAGCCTACTGCTGAGGCAGGAACACCCTGCTTAGGCAGAACCACACTACCGAAGCAGACCCACACTGCCGAGGCAGAACCACACTGTTTAGGCAGAACCATACTGCCGAAGGAGAACCAAACTGTCGACGTAGAACCACACTGTCGATGCACACCCACACTGCCAAGGCAGAACCACGCTTTCGACGTAGAACCACTCTGGCAAGGCAGAACCACACTACTGAGGCAGAAGCACTCTTCTGAGCAGAACCAAACAGCCGAGGGAGAACCACACTGCAAAGGTAGAATCACACTATTGAGGTAGAACAGCATTGTCGAGGCAGAACCAATTGTTTAGGACGAGCCACACTGTCAAGGCAGAACCACACAGGTGAGGCAGAACCACACTGCCAAGGCAGAACTAAACTGTCGAGGCAGGACCGCACTGTCGATGTAGAACCACACTACCGAGGCAGACCCACACTGCAGAGGCGGGAACCCTGCTCAGGCAGAACCAGACTGTCGAAACAGAACCACAATGCTGAGGCAGGAACACTCTGCTGAGGCAGAACCACAATACCGAGGCAGACCCACAATGCCGAGACAGAACTACACTGTCAAGGCAGAACCACACTGCTGAGGCAGACCCACAGTGCAGAGGCAGAACCACACTGCTGAGGCAAAACCACTCTCTTGTAGCATTTTCACTTTGCTGAGGTAGAACCATTTTTTTGTAGCAGTTTCACTCTGCTGAGGCAGAACCATTGCCGTGGAAGTACCACACCGCCGAATATGAACCACCCTGCCGAGGCAGAAACACACTGCTGATGCAGAAAGACACCTCACAGGTAGAACCACAACACTATGGAAGAACAACACCGCTAAGAAGAACCACACCTTTAAGAAGAACAGCACCTATAAGGTGAACCACACTGCTGAGGAAGAACCACACTGCCGAGGAAGAACCATGCTGCTAAGGAAAAACCATACCGATAAGGAAGAACCACACCGCTAAGAAGAACCGCACTGGTAAGAAGAACTACACCTTTGAGAAGAACTACACCTTTAAGAACCAAACTGTTAAGGAAGAACCACACTGCTGAGGAAGAACCACACCTGTAAGAAGAACCACACTGCTAAGGAAGAACCACACCGCTGAAGAAGAACCACACTGCTAAGGAAGAACCACACCGCTGAAGAAGAACCACACTGCTAAGGAAGAATCATACTGTCAAGGAAGAACGACGCAGCTAAGAAGAACCACACCTCTAAAAAAACCACGCCCCTAAGAAGAACCACACCGCTAAGGAAGAGCCACGCAGCTTACAAGAATCACACCGCTTAGACGAACCACACAACTAAGAAAAACCACACTGATAAGGAAGAACGACACTGCTAAGGAAGAACCACACCGCTACGGAAAAACCGTGCATAGAATTAAAAGACGTACTACTAAGAAAGAAACACACTATTAAGGAAGAGCCACACTGTCAAGTAAGAACCACACTGTCACGAAAGAGCCACACTACCAAGGAAGAACCACATTGTCAAAGAAGAACCATACTGCCAAGAAAGAACCAAGCTGTCAAAGTAGAACCACACTACCAAGGAAGAAACGCATTGCTAAGGGAAAACCGCACTGCTAAGAGAGAACCACACTGCTAAGGGAGAATAGCACTGATAGAGAAGAACCGCAATGTTAGAGAAGAAACGCATCGAAAGAGGAGAAGCACAATGCTAAGGAAAAACCACACAGCTAGGGAAGAACCACACTGCTAAGGGAGAATCAAACTGCTAAGAACAAAACTGATTAAGGACAATTACACTGCTAAGGGAGAACCACAGTGCCAAGAAAGAACCAAAATGCTAATGGAGAACCACAGTGCCCAGTGAGATCCACAGTGCTAATGGAGAACCACAATGCCAAGGGAGAACCACACTGCTAAGGGAGAGGCACAATGCCAAGGGGGAACCAAAATGCTAATGGAGAACCACAATGCTATGGGAGAACCACAGTGCTAAGGGAGACCCCCAGTGATAAATGAAAACCACGAAGCTAAGGGAGAACTATGATGCTAAGGAAGAACCACACCACGAAAGGAGAACCACACAGCTAAGGTTGAATCACAGTGCTAAAGGAGAACCACATCGCTAAGGAAAAACCACATCGCAAAAGAAAAACTACACTGCTAGAGGAGAACCAGAATGCCAATGGAGAACTACACTGTTCAGGAAGAACCACACTTTTAAAAGATAATCACAATGCTAAGGAAGAACCACATTACAAAGGATGAACCACATTGCAAAGGAAGAACCACAATGCTAAGGAAGAACCACACTGCACAGGAAGAACCATGCTATTAAGGAAGAACCACACTGCTAAGGAAGAACCACACTGCTAAGGAAGAACCACACTGCTAAGGAAGAACCACGCTACTAAGGATTAACCACACTGCTAAGGAAGAACCACACTGCTAAGGAAGAACCACACCACCAAGGAAGAACCACACTGCTAAGGAAGAACCACACTGCAAAGGAAGAACCACGCTACTAAGGAGGAACCTCATTGCTAAGGAAGAACCACACCACTAAGGAAGAACCACACTGCTAAGGAAGAACCACACTACTAAGGAAGAACCA
>JAYMFT010289385.1:0-10382 GCA_038088735.1 Panulirus argus | reverse complement strand
AGCGCCAGGAGACAGATGAAACAGCCACATTCGCTCACACTCAGTCTCTAGCTGTCATGTGTAATGCACTGAAACCATATGCATAGGTGTTACCAAGCAAATGTGAGTGAAAGGGGCAATTTTTTTGTCTGTCTCTAGTGCTAGTTTGCTGAAACAGTAAATGGTGAACAGGTATGTAGAGCGTTAGCCACATTAAGATTCTGGTAGTCCTGGACACACTATGGTTCTAGCAGTGTTGGTCAATCAGTATGATATGGGTAGTGTTGGCCACTTAGCTTGGTTTTGGTATTGTCAGCTACTTAGTGAGATATTGGTAGTTTTGGCCTCACATTATGGATTTGGGTAATGTCCATTCAGCATGGTTCATGTAGTGTGGGCCACTAAATGAGGTTTGATCGTTGGTGACAACACCATACAGTATTCACAGGGTTATCCATTCATTGTGGTATGCATGTGGTTCACAGTTCATAAACATGTGTGCAGGGAAGCCATTCATCATATTTTGTATAGAGCCAGTCATTATACAAGCAGAACTGTCTATTCAGTATCTTATGTGCAATGATGCCCTCTCACTGTGGTATACACAGGGTTAATTGATAAGTATAGTATGCTCATAGTGTACCACATAGTATTTTCTGTGAAGGATAGGCTACTCTGTATGATGAATATGCCTTTGTAACCATTCACTTATACAACATTTTGCATTCTGTGCTTTGCTCAGTGCTTGCCACTTACTTTGGAATGCACAGGGTTGGCTACTCCATGTGGTTTGTGCAGAGTTAGTCACTCAGAGTGTTATGCAGTGGATATTCCTCTCCATAATGTATACACAACCATCCAATAACTGTCATCTTTCTTAGGAAATTGGCTTATTTGTTTGAGGTTTAAATAGTACATTGGACATTATGATATAATATTTCATTGCATGTTTATCTGATTACATTGGAGATCCTAACATTGATCCATTTCTAAGTTTAACAACTCATGAAAATGTAACCAGAGTTATTCTGCGATACCCTTATTGATGACCATACAGAAGATAGATACATATGATGCTTTACATTAGAATTATTTTTTCAACTGTTGTCATGAGCTTTTATAAAGTTCATCCTTGTATGAGTAACTTATAACTGGATTATTAAATACTAAGAGTGTTCATCAGTGAAACTTCAAACAAATGAGGTTAATACAGATTTTGAAGGCATCAGTAAGACTAAGTAAAATTAAATTATTTTTGACGAGGTGTATTTTGTGCTCATGTAAACTGCATATAATATTTTTGGGTATCATTGGGATGACCATCATATATTGCACACTGAATTTTTCCTAGATAAAATAAATATGTTTAACATTTAAGAGTAGTTCTCTTGTGTTGATGGCAGGGAAATGTTGTCTTAGGTGGTTTTTAGCATTGATCCTTTGTATACCTAATACTATGTCACATCATCCTCAGTCATCACTTCTTTCCACAGCCAACCAGTTTTGTTAAATTTTGTAATGTGTAGTAAGTCATCAATAAATTGAATCTTTTAACCTAATTGCCCATATTTGAATGGTACTGTATTGCATTTATTGGCAATATCTGACTATTGTTTACAGTTATTAGTCAGAGAAAAATGACACACCTGTAGACAGTTGATATTCTTAACATAAAAGTATTGAAATATGAGTTAGTAAGAGCTGAATGAGGATATTTTTATTGTATATTTGAAAGGCTTGAGAACTTGAAGTGTTTGTAGGGAAATCTTACATTAGTGTTTGAGTGGAGTTTAACTTATTGGAACTTCAATTTGAACTTTAGATAGAAATAAATTTGTGATGCATAAAGACAAACTATTTTCATCAAATAGTAACAGAGTATTGTATATTAACTAGATTCAGTTTGGAAACCATCTCAAGGGTGTGTAATGATAAATTTTGTACTAAACATCAATATTTTACTTTGCTGTATGAAAAGCTGGAAAAGTAGACAAACTTGCTAACTTCTCATTAAATTTGTACTTGAGATTAGTATTCACTTTTAGGGCTTTGTTGGCAAAACAATAAAATGAATGACCTTTCTTGTATTGAAAAATGCTAAGTACATAACTTCAGGATGTAAGTATCTGAATTTATGTATATAATGGAAATTAACTTTGATGTCCATGGAATACTGTTATGCTGGCTTTAAGAGAACTGACACTTGCATAGTCAGTTTTGACTGATGAAAACTGAATATTATATGTATGCTGTAATTATTATGCTGTAGGGTTATAGCATGATAATGGGTTAGTGTGCTTATTTGTCTCTATGATAAGCTTTTTCTTATTTGACTTCCTAATTTGATGGACACCCTGTAAGTGTTTGTTCGGGTGATCTGAAGGTAGTACAGTCCGTAGATAACAGATCTGACATGGAAATCATTAGGCAGCCGGTTCTGGTATTTATGTGAATGGACTTGATTCAGCCTCTATATGTAGTGCCTCTGGTATGTGATCAGAGGGGTTAAAGTTCACATCTTTAGGATGCTGGTGTTTCATTTCTTTACTCCTCTGGTGATACTTTGAATTTGGATGCTGATCTGTCTATCTGTATATATCATTGACACCCGTTCCTTCCAGGACCTCCCTCAATGGGGTAGCCACTGCATAAGAGTCTCCCTAACTCGTAAACTTCAGTGCCTCTTCTTATCCTTTAGTGCCTCACCTTTAACAGGCCACTGGCAGAGGGCAACTCTAGCACAGTGTTACCAGAGATTCCTGGATGCTGATATGAAGAATCTTAACTTCTTTGATACAAAGTATGAATGCTGGATCGTGATGTATCACTACTTGATTTTTTGTTGAATCAAAGATTGCTCTATGAGGTTGGCATGAAATTTCTTACCTTTCTGAACAGAGTGCTAATTCTGGCATTATGAACATACTCTTCAGTTCATGGAAGATGAATAGACCTATGGAGTTTTAACTTTAAGGTATAACTCTGGCTTGAGAATACTATGGGGATAACCACAAAATCCTTGAATTTAGCATATCCAATAGTAGCAGAATTGATCTTGTGTAAGTGTGTGTGTGTTTATACTTTCAAGAAAGCCCTGGGTGTGGTACAATGTTCAATGCTGCATTGTTCATCATTATCTCCTATGCTTGCCTTTATATTAAGAGACAGCAAAACTGTAACCGGCAACTAATCTATGAATAATTATAATACAAAAGTAACAATTATTGGATAAAGCTCCTTGAATATTACTTGTGCATGAATGAAATGTAGTAAGGATTTGTTATTTTGTTGTATTTTGTAAGCTATGATAAAGTACCAAGTATTATATGCCCATAGTATGTAACTTTCTATTCATTTCTTGGATGACCTTGCCTTTCTCTCAAGAAGATATAGCATTATGATATGTGCTTGAAGATTATTATGCTACTAACAGCTAAGAAAAGCCTGTTGGAAAGGATAATTCTGAGGGAGATTCTACCCAAAAAGGACAGCATTATGAATTACATATTCTGCTGAAATTATCCAGCTGGAGTAATCTACTTTCTAATGTGTCATAAAATAATATGGTTGGATCATTTCTTCCAGTTCACCATGTGAGTATTATATTAACAGAGAATGAACTATATAATCTTTCAGGGTGATCATCTGATGGGATGTCCTATGTCGTAACCTAGGATAATTGTGTCTTAGTCTTTGCAATGGTTTCTTGTGACTTTGAGGTGACACATTTATGTGCTCTAGCATTTTGACAGGAGTCTGAGTACTTTGTTCATTATCAGAGCTCATGCAGTGAGGGTGACAACTTTTTACTTAGTACTAGTAATCTTGACTGAGCTGATAGCATTTTATCTTTAAGTGTTTCTAACTTTGATATGACAATTGAAATATTGTTTATGATGCTGTAGGAGATTATCAAAGCTAATTGCATAAGCAGTGATAACTAAGCTTATTTGTTAATACATATGTATATCCTTGATTGAGTATAGTAAGTAAGTAATACAAATGAAAATCAATTCTGACAGGAGATTACTGGAATTTTTTTTTCAAGTACATGAACTTTCATGTCATTGATAATTATTTCTCAGTGATTTTTTGTTGTAGTTATATACAGATATATGTGGGGGTTAATGCCATAGATATTTTACTGGTCATGAGAATGATTTATACCTATATATTGGAATCCAGTTTGTCATCTTGTTAATCCCTCACCAGCATAAAATATATTCTCTTTGAAGTGTTTGTCTATAGTAGTAACAGTAAGCTTTTTAAGTTTACTGTCTCTTGTGAACAGGTATTTTTAGATTAAGACTAAACAAAGTTCTGTTACATATTTTGTTTTAAGGTATAAGGCATTAGTCTTGAGGATAGCTATATTTAATCAGACTAAAACCGGAATGTGTCTCAGTTTTGTATAAGCTTTCAGTTCTTAGGATGAGAATTTTGATGTGTAAATTAAGTGCAGTTTGTATCTAATCAGAGTTCATGTGAGAACTGTTAGACAATATGATGATATAGTGTTCTAATAGTTTACATATCCACTTATTCCTACAGACTCTATCTGTGTGGGTCAGTTATGGTTGGGCTCTGTGAGCTCTGTATTTACTTGGCATCTTGAATTTAACTCTTGACAGCCTCTTATTCCTATTCAGCAATTCCACCTTAGTTATGCCTCCTTAGCACCTCTGACATTTCTTATCTAAAACTTTTGCACTTTGGAATTTTTCTACCTTGGAACTTTAGATGTGAGACAGTTTAAGCATCATTCTGTCTTGTTTGTCACTACTGTTGATTAACAGAATGATAACGTTTATAGATATATATTTAGCAACTGTGAATATCTTTTTCATTCTGCTGATTCCTTCAAAATTAATATACGAATAATATTTCCAAAGAATAATAATTATGTACACTTCAGAAAGAAACTGGTCATAACGAGGAATTTACAGTATACGATACTTGAGAGAAAATATGGATACATGATACATACTGTTAATTTAGACTAGTAAAATATAAGGTTACTGAAATGTAGTATTATCAGCACTTTTTTTTTCCCCCAAGTGGCTGCATAACAAGAGATGCAGACATAGTAGGAGTGAAGAAATACAGAAGAGAAAATAATAAGAAGTAGAAAATGGTGCAATTGTTAGGTGTGCTGTAGGGTGAGAAGAACGTCAAGCAGAAAAATGGGTAAAGAAATGTTTTTGAAAAAAATGACTTACCGAAGACTCAGGAAATCTCGAGAGTGAGGGCAGATGTGAATGAAATAATTGCAAATAGGAATAAGTACAGAATTGCTTATCCTATTAACATAATCAGTACGATAGATTTTTTCCATACATGCTCACCATTTCCCACACAAGCAAGTTAAGATCAAGAACAGATGACAGCCTTTGAGGGAAAATTCCTCTATTGGCTCCTTGCTCTGTTCGTTCTTTTGGAAAGGGAGGATCTCCAGCCACCTGATCCCGCCTGTCTTAGTTACCTTCTGTGACTGGGACTAATGTATGGTGGATAAAATTAGTAAAATGGGTCATATATTATTATTTTTTAACCCTAAGTCCCCTTTTATGGGGTTTTTGCAACTTCAAGGCTGCACTCCATATGGAAAATGAACAAGCTGAGCTACCTTGAAGCAAGAGGGTTGTCAACAATACTGTATGTTTTCCATACTCTGATGATGATACAGCCTAGATGAAGATGACTTCTTACTTATGGTGTTACCACTTGCAGATGGAGTCCATTTACACCATGGTCATATACATTTCAGACATCAGTAACCACCCCCTTTATTGGATGAATGTCCTTAGCTTCTGGTTGATAAGTTATTTCTACAATGAAAATATCATTAAATGTTCCTAAATACAGTCAAACCTCAATAGTCCAATGTAAATCTGGAGACCCTTTACCCAACCAGTAGATTTTATCACATGGGTGCCACGTAACCACCATGACAGTTTTAAGACAACTATTTAAAGGTATTGACTTTTTTTCCCCACTTTTTCCAAATTGTATAGTCTATAGCCATGAAACTGCAGTACTTAGAAGACACAAAGCACAGAGACAGACAGACAGCAAAATTCATGTTAAGAGAATAGGGGAGTTAAGAAAGGATGTTACTGAAGAAACTGAACCTCAAATAAGACTTGATGGGTCTGATGTTATCTCAACATAAGTATTCATAGAATGTGGAAGAAAACTTATGCTATAATACCTTTCTCTGTCACTAGTAAGCAAGGTATGTAAACTGTTAGGTAAGATAGTAAGGAGGCAGAGAGATGGATCCTTGGCTTAAATGATATGATAGGCATTGTAAATTAACTGGAAAGATGTTATTTATAAAAATCACAGACTTATGTGACAGGTACACAGCATCAGGGAAAAAGATGGGTGGGTAGGTTGTGCCTGGCCTTTATAAAAATATTGTACCTCACAGGAGTGGGCTAAAGAAATGAGAATTCTAAAGTGACAGTATGGTTGCTCTTCTTAAATGTACTGAGGTTACTCTATTAGAAGAGATTAAAGAACACATAAGAAATGATTACTTAAATCTCGCAACAAAGTGGAAACTTATGGTTTACAAATAGGTAATTATACTGCTGATTATTAGAGCAGCTGTTATTTTTGATTTGTGTAAATGATTAAGTTGTCAAACAGTCAAGAGTGAGATATCTCACAACAAAACATGGATAGGTCCCAACATTTGCTAAGTTAATGGCTAAAGAATTACAACCCAAGTGAATGTTAAGTTATGATAGGAAACTAAGGAAAGACCAATCTTTGAACATCACATAGGGTAGAAAAGCCATAATAGTCAACCGATAAGTGAAGTGGACATAAAGCCTGATCCATTCTCAAAAATCACATCAGACAGGTTGGCAGGAAACCACAGACAATGAAATACTCATGAAGATGTATATGACATTCAACCCAAGGTAGTGTACATTACTGGCTTAGTTTCCCCGCTCAAAGAAACACTTTTCTTTCGTAAAGTTCATGTACATACGGTAAGTCCCAGAATTAAGAACGATATTTGGTGAGGAAATGAGAGTATCGCTCAGAGTACCTGCAGGGAAGGACAAAGTTAAGAGATACATGATGACTATATTTGAATTTCTCAGGAATCATAGTGAATTAAAGAGGAATATTGTGACCATGGGGCATAGCAGAAAGTTTAAGGAAAGTGGGCTGGGAAGGTCACAAGAAAATATCTCTATAGTAACAGCTGTGAACATATGAAACAGTGAGAAAATAGTTCATTCCTATTACTTAAAAATTCATGAGCCTGTATGAAGGAAACATGAAATTAAGAGACTAGGATCTTCAAGCATAAAGTTCCTTACCCATGTACATATGTGTAATTATGTACATTCAACTGTATGCACAAATGCTCCCTAGCTTGCGCATGTATACACACTAAACAAAAAAGCTATAGTCATTGTAATCATCATTACCAATGAATCCTGGTGTATTGGGTCATTATATTATTGGATTACCCAGTGTATGAATTAATCAGGTACACCTGTATTCGAGATGTAGTTGAATGTAAAAAAGTGTTGGGAAAGGTTTTGTATGTGCCACATTCTCAAGAGAACTATATTCTCACTGTAGATAGAAAGGAATTTTGCAATTTTTATAACTAGAATTACCTCAGACAGGCCATGAATGCTAAGTTCATGTATTTTTATCAGCTTTAGTGCTCAACAAATGTGCCTTTATATGTTTTGGAAGACTTATTCAAAATACTGAGAATATTGATGGATTCATTATTTATATGAATGACAGTCTTTATCAAGAATGCACATCAGAGGATGATCAAACAGTGGGATCAAGACATGTAAGATTTTACAGCCTTTTCTTTGTATGTGTATTTCTTTATGGTGTGAATAAAAGTAATTTACAGGATGGGATAAATGGCATAAAATGATAGAAAAACACCTCCAGTATCCCCAATAACAAGAATATATTATATTGTTTTTGCTCATGTAGTCAAAATGTGGAAAATTTGAAAAACTATCCACATTCTATTTGTAATTTTTCAGTCTTGCAGCTCTATTTTTGGTGTAAATTCTTTTATGATTTTTTATAATAAGATAGAATGCAAATCCATTTGAAGACCAGTCATAACTAAGAAAGACATCATCAAAATTATTTGGGTTTTGTAACTATTAATCCAGCATTCAATGTGTGTTTGATATATTTGAATTTTGTTTACTTGTTAACTTAGATGAACAGGTGAAAGTATGACAATATTCACATCAATTTATCACCAATAGTAAGTGCTTCACTCATTCGCTTTAAGTAATGTCACACTGTCCTTCTTAGAACACCTGGTTCAAATATTGGAAAATGTAATGATAGGAGGATATAGAAAGAAAAGGATAATATCATAAACATGGTGAAATGATAGAATGATCATGAACCTCTTTTATGAGATCTATACTTAAGCATGTGATATTGATTACTTATTTAATGTGTACACAAAGTGTATTGGAATGTGTTCTTAGCAGTGTTGTCAGTGTATGTAGTTATCACTGGTGCTTACATGTTTATAACCTGTTATCCACATAAAAAAAAAAACTTTCTGCTCACAAAGACTCTTGTATTAACAATATTTTTATTTATCATGTTGTTTACTATCATGTATCAGTTATTTAAAATTCTCACAATAGAAAAACCCACTAACTAACAAGATTTTTTTCAGAAAATTCCTTTAACATATTGGTCATTAACTGTATGAGTGACAGCCAATAAGTTTACACCCTTTCTCTATTCATGTTGGTCAGGTTTAGACTTGCCATTGCAAAAACACAGTTTAACTATTCAAAAATTTACAACTGGGCAGCATGCTTATAAGATTTTCCAAATAAGTCTGTTCATTAGAGGGAAATCTTGTGGAAATGATATTCTTCACCCTCCAAGCTGGACAAAAGATGGAGTTCCCATAAATCCACTCAGTAGTAATTTATTAGAGATCTGAGTTGAAATGGGATGATGTAATAACTGTCACGTAACTTGCTGCTTTATTTTCTCTGCTTTACAGTACTTGCTAGATTATTTTCTTCATTCAAACTAAACTTAAAAGTTGGCCTAGATTAACCTTGTGTGAAATAAAAAGGCTAATTGTATGTGGAGACCAGGTTGTAGAGTAATGTGAGAAAGGATGTTAATGTTTCTTGTATGTATATATTGATGATCTAGATGCTGGTCTTCATTTATCTATAAATTTCATACTGATCTCCAGATATCTTCCAGTTGACTAACTGATTTTCACATTACTGTTATCTGCAGCTCAGGTAATTCATTGAAACTTTAACCCGCCAGTATGTAACATGGCAGAAAATTTGGTGTTAGTTGCTAAAGATTCAATTTTTAGTTTCCCCTTGTGAGAGTCAAACTTTTCATTTATGTAAAACAGAACATATTTTATATGTTTTATATATAGTATTTTAGAAGGATAGAAATTGTTAAAAGTTAAAGAAAGAATGAATCAACCAGGATGCTGACTGTAAACAATATGAAGAGCCTTTTCAGAGATCCAAAGCATTTCTCACCAATTACTTACTATGTAACTGATTCACCTCAGTTTTCAAAGTACACATTCATACTTCATTCATTATTCCTAACACTAATCAGAAAAACTGCAGTAAGGGAAGTCATGAATTTGTGTTAATGCTTAGCAGAAAAGGATGAAGTTGATGCTCATAACTAAAGAAGATGTAAACGTTTCTCTTTTATTATAAGCACAATTAAATTGTAGTATACCATTTAATTTGAATTTCTGTACTCATTAATGATATTATTAGTGTCCAAGAAAGTAAATCACAACCCTGATTTTATTTACTGGTATAGTACATGGTACTTTTAGTTTGTACATTTTTTCATACTTATGTGTCATTTCCTGCATAGTGTATTAGCACCAGAACAGATGAAAAATGGCCTCATTTGCTCACATCCACTCTCTAGCTGTAATGTATAATACACCAAAACCAAAGCTCGCTATCTCCCAATCTATCCTTGATTTCCCTTGACCACTTCATATTCCATGGTTCAACCCATTGACAGTATGTCACCCATGTATACCATATTACTCCAGCATAGTTCTGTAAAATACTAGCTGCTTGTAATGGGAGCATGGTGGGATTTGACAGCTCTAGACCCCATTGCTCATGGATGTGAGATGAAGGGTATTTGATTACGTGTAATTGAATAGTCATTTCCCTATGAGGGGCGATCATAGTTGAGCGGTTAGTGCTCCCAACTAGCACACAAAGGTCCTGGGTTTGAGTCCTTGCTGTTGGAGAGTGTTATATGTATAAAAGTACGCTTTCATATGCACTATATTCATATATATATATATATATATATATATATATATATATATATATATATATATATATATATAT
>JAYMFT010289384.1:0-23913 GCA_038088735.1 Panulirus argus | reverse complement strand
ATTATTATTATTATTATTTTTATTATTATTATTATTATTATTATTATTATTATTATTATTATTACTATTATTATTATTAATATTATTATCATTATTGTTATTGTCATTATAATTACTATCATTATCATTATTGTTATCATTATCAACATTACTACTACTATCATTATCATTTTTGCTATCATTGCTATTACTATTATCATAATCATCGTTATCATTTCTGAAAGCCGCTGGCGTCAGCCGTAGCTCTCTTGGAGTACGGGACGACAGCCTTAGGGCCTCGCCCTTGAAACACTTCCTGAACGCGGGCGCCTCGAAATGTCGGCACCCAGACAGAGACACACAGACCGGATCAATATTATTCATACAATGTTCAACATCTCATGAAGGGGAACCTGTAAAGGGGGGAGTCCGGGGGTCGGAGGTCACCAGCCAGCCAGCCAGCCAGCCAGAGCCAGCCAGGCACAGGCTGGGGCAACAGCGTGACCTTCAGCCGTCCCCTTGGGCTGGTGTGCGCGGACGAGTCCTCGGACGGGAGGCGGTCATAACTTTCCACCCCTTTGGGAATAAATCCGTCGTCAGTTACGAACGCGGCCGGTGTGAATCGCTCACCGCATCACCATATTTGTCACTTTCCCCCCCGTTGTTCATCATCGTCATCATCATATTCCCCCTTCCTCTCCCCACCCCCCTCCTTATCAACCTGGTAATCAACGTGGTCATCATCATCATCATCATAATTACCCTCATCACATCGACCTGATCGCGCACAACGCCGTCATCAAGTTGCCGTAAATCGGCGTTTCAGAACTCGTGGGTTCGGAGCCCGTACACGGCGAGGCACACGTTACCCTACACCTGGCACAACGCGGTCGTTTTCGTATCGCGCAATCCTCTTTTTTCCCGTCACTCGTCAAACGGGCGACCGCTGACTGATCTCTTAAGCCGTGCCAAAGAACCCTGAACACGCTGTGGGACTACGTACCCCTGAGGCCGACGACACGACCCTTGAGAACGACGATGACGCGAACCTCTGGGTATATATGGTACGACCTGGCCTTTGACCCGACCCGTGAAAAGTGGTGTCACAGGCTAAGCCATCACGCCCAAGGGTCGTAGTGTCGTATTCAAGGGGTCGTACCGTCGCCATCAAGGGTCGTACCGTCGTGATCAAAGGTCGTACCGTCGCGACCAAGGGTCGTACCGTCGTGATCAAAGGTAGTACCGTCGCGATCAAGGGTCGTACCGTCGTGATCAAAGGTCGTACCGTCGCGATCAAGAGTCGTACCGTCGTGATCAAAGATAGTACCGTCGCGATCAAGGGTCGTACCGTCGTGTGCTCAAAGGGTCGTAAAACCTATCTTCGTCTCACAGACATTTTCCAAAGTTCACCTTCTCATGACCCAGTTCTCCTAACCTACAGCACGTGAACGAAAAAAAAAAAAGGTTTTCCTAATCAATATGCAAATCTATGCAAATATCCCCAAATCTAATCAACTGATGCACTCCACCGGGGTTTACCCACGGTATGAGTAAGAAGTATCTGTCATTTACCGTTCTTGAATAATCGCGCCGACAAGGACGTGTGACCAGAGACGGTCGGACAGACAGACGGATAGACGCAGTCTTACGACACTACCGTCCCGTGACCACTCGTAAGAGAGGGACATTGAAAAAAAAAAAAAAAAAAAAATCGTAGCTTCATCATGCCATCCTTGATCGCTTACAGCTGAAGGTCGGGACGCGACGAGTTAGCAAACGGCCTTCAACGCTTGTGGCAACACCTGCCACACATGTCCCAACGATACCGAGGCTTCAGTTCGTCCCTCAGCATCTTTCGCAACACCGCCTCTGCGATAAAGTATTTAAAAAAAAAATGAATCTGTTGCAATTGCGTAAAGCTTCAAAGAAAACGGAGCAGTCATGAGGATTTTTGATGTACCACTAAGAGAAAAATAATCTAAATGAAATCTGATGTATAACCTACATTCATTTTCATCATATTAAGAGGAATAAATGAATGTATTGTTTCTATGCATATATGTATTTGTATACTTAATGACTAATGGCGGTAATATGTATGTATATCAGTAAATACATTTCCATCTGCGTTTATGAAAGTTCTGTTTAACTAATGTGTTTTTATGATTTCCGACTTAAATACACTTCCACAATAGTTTCACCATTGTATCATACTGCGTCATACACTTCCCCCGCCTCTCCGACTGCTCATGGATATATCTTCAGCGCTGTTCCTTATCATCTCAAGTCCTATCATTCATCAATTCTAATTGACATTTCTAGTGGGAGATAACGTCTTTATCATCTCATTCTTATTTGTGACTCCTCACGGGCATTCTACCGCATGCATACAGTTACGAATACCTGTAAGATTAAAATATTCAGAAAAAAAACACTGGCTTCCCCAACTTCTTGAACATTATATTCTTATTATTTTGGAAATTAATAATTTGTCGAGCTTACGGACGCAAATGCAAATGATATTCATTACCTAGAATCTATTCTACACGATTTCCACATGCTTAAAGTAAAGGACAGGTGTCCCAGAGTCCATATTCCACTCCACGGAATCCAAGAACAGGGGCACTTTCCCGGAGTCATGATGACCAATTATCAAAATAATCATTATGAGTATTATGAGTCATATTGTGAGTCTCATATTGTCCCCTCTCTCTCTCTCTCGTCCAGTAATCTACACCCTCTAATGAGACCCATCTCATCAGGCTTCCCTCCGCTCCCTCTCTGCGTTCAGTCAAACATCTTCCTCGTCTTTTAAATCAGTCTCGCATGCAGGGCTGTCTTGGGCTACCCTTGGAAACTCCGCACCGCGTCACGTTCATGATCCACATTACTCGTACAACATTCCGCTCACCTGCACAGACGCCTCACGTGGCAAGGACACGGCTTGGAGCCCTGACGTCATGCGGCATTTATAAAGGAATTTACATACGAGGTTACGTACACGCTGCTACACAGGGGCGGACTAACTACACTGCTACGAATGAGGACTTATTACAATGCTACGAGGGTAGGCGTATTACACTGCTACTGGGATAGGACTGTTACAATGGTACGGACGTAGACATAAAGTTTAAATTTACTTCGCAACTTTCGCGAATATTTGGATTTAAATGTGTCTGATTTTTTCGATACCGAGGAAGCAAAAGTCTTCCAACAGATAATGATATACAATTACGTCTCTTTGCCTTTGATATTTACTGAGTTATCAACAGCTATTCATCTTGCAGTGTACGTTCATTTATGATTCATTATTACAATTCACATCATCACTATTTCTATTTTCATCCATTATCTCTTCATGGATGTGGCCCACCACCATCTGGGCCAACAGCTGGTTACCCCTCTCCAGCTGGTGCCGGGTCGTGAGCCAGCTGGGGCGGAAGGAGGAGGGGGATGGGGGAGGGAGGGGGACACGACGGGGGGGGGGGCAGACTCCTGACGCTTAGGGCGTGGTCCCCTGGGTACAACCCCCCTCCCCCCGTCCTCCCCCAGCCTGCCGGCCGCCATCACCTGGGGAGGAGGGGTAAGAGGACCTCCTCCTCCTCCTCCCCTCCCCCCCACTAACGAGGTGGGGATCACAGGGTATGCAGAGATTCCCCACACCCACCCCCACCACCCCCGCAACACGTGCCTGTACCAACAAATGAGTCGTAAGGCACAACAAGGTCGATAAGTCTGGTCTTATTACATGAAACTACCAGACATATGAGAGTCTCGGTCGAGCACTGCGTTGAATCTGCCGATTGCCTGCAGTATAATTTCAACAGTGGACCCTTAAGAAGAACGGTACGACCCGTGAGTACGACAGTCTGGCCTTTGACTTGACCCTTTAAAAAAAAGAAGTACCATACGACCCTTGGGGGCGACGGCCTGGCCTCCTGACTTGAGCCTTAAGCGTCGGGAGAGGCGCAGGAGGGTAGGCTCATGACAGATCCGGACCTGCCTGACGAAGGCTCTGGTAAGCCTTGATCAAGCCTGCCGCCACCCACACTTCGTCTTCCCTACTCTCTCCAGTCAAGGAGTGACCCCTAGCAGCCTCAGAAGGGAGGCACAACCTCGCCCTACTTCCTTCAGTATCAGGGAGGAAAGCACATAAGTAGACCTGGAGTACCCAAGAGGCACAAATGTTCAGTTCTGATTCATCTATGAACTCCCGTAATGATCTTCATTTGTCCTGTATTCTCTGGTCTTAAGAGGCAATGAATATTCTGGCAGTCATTTTGGGGGAAGTGATAAATATTTTTCATAATACGCATGTGTATGTGTCTCTCTGTAGTCTGTCTGATTGCTATTTGTCTGTGAATGGGAGAATGATAAACCCGTGTTGAGGATGTCTACTTGTCTGTCTGTCTGTATGTATGTATGTATGTGTGTGTGTGTGTGTGTGTGTGTGTATGTGTGTGTGTGTGTGTGTGTGTGTGTGTGTGTACCTGGGACTCAGTAATGGGTAGGTACAAGGCAATGGTGGTTAACCTGGTATGTCCGGGTTTTGGAGGGAGGGTTTCTGACCACTCCATCATCAGTCCTCCCTCTCGGCCCACCAAACAAACCTGTCAGCACAACTAATGTCGGGGGGTGGGGGGTGGACGAAGAAGTCCCCCCATCCCACGAACCCCCGTAAACCTCCCCGGGGGGAGGGGGAGGGGACAACCTCCACGTTGAAAAAGTGGAATTTCACCACTGGTATGAGACGAGGGAACTCTTGGATGTGAAGCCGCGCATGTGATCCTCCTCCTCCTCCTCCACTCCTCCCGCGGACGTCGTATGGAGGTAAGTTTCGTCCGTTTTTACTGCCTTAGGAAACACACCGGTCTGCCCCGCCAGGTAGGTGTGCGTGCGCAGAGGATGGTTCTGGGACATCGTGTAAGCAAAAAGAAGAAGATGGGGGTGTGCCGTAGGGGTTCCGAGGTGTGAAGAACACTTTTCTAATATTCCCATTCAGTTTAAAGGATAATGTTACCTATAGGAATACAGCAGAGGAGTCCAATATTCTACTTTGGTTGAACTGACAGTGTCATCTGTTAGGGACGATACACTGCAGCGTCTACGTGGTGCTAGTCAGGCTGGAGTCAACATCATGTGGGGCTCTGATGTCACCTTATAGTATCTGCATAGCACTGACCTAGTCCTCCACAGCCCTACTTAGTTTTACAGCCTTATACTGACACAGACATATCTGTGTCGAATAAAGAGGTTCCATTCAGTATGTAATCATTACTATAATCATCATTATCAATGTTATCATGTACTAATACACCTTCCTTGTGTTTCTTTACCTCCTTTTCTCGTACTCTTGATATTGCTCTCCAACGCAGGTGTGAGATCTCTGGCTTTGCTATTCCACATCTCGGCAATTTTCTCCATCCCCCTCAAAGGACTGCCCATGTGCGTAGTACTTTCAAAAATCCAGGTCATAAAAAATTCTTATTCCATGATGATTCCCCTGTTTATTCGTCACCATGATCCAATTTCTCTATCTCTCCCCTTGAAGTCTACAGGCAATGTTTGCTTCTTATCTGTGATGACCCATAGCCAAACAAGCACAGCAAAAGGGTAAACACAAAATGTTTATCTTTGGACCCTAAACACCGAAGCTATGCAAATGAGTATTGAAATCCACGCGCCAAACTGGGGTATTGTTTTTAACCGGACGAGGGGGAAGTGTTGACTGATGTAACCCCTTCAGCAAGACGGTACGACCACTGAGTACGACCGTACGACCCTTGAGTTTGATGGGTCGTACCTTAATGCTCTGAAAAAAAAAAAATTCCCACATTTCTGACAACCTAAGAATCTTTCCCACACCCTGCCCATCTATCTCACACCCTATTCATCTTTCCCACACCCTGTTCATCTTTCCCATATCCTGTCCATCTCATCCTCATCCCGCTCATCTTTCCTACGTACTCATCATCTTTCCCACACCCTCCCCATTTTTCCCACACCTTACCTGTCTTTCGCACCATCTTGCCAACTCCCTGTCGACTTTCCTCTTTCCCATCAATTCTAGATAGAAATTTGTCACTAAAATACCTGAAAAACATACGTTTGTGGTTCGGGTGCAGACAACGGAATGCGACAACTTCCCACGGAGAAAATCAATTGTTTTAGTCACCCTTGGACTCGTCCTCTCTCAGTTTTCTGATATATGAGGGGTAACTTCACTAAACTCACTCTTCTCTCCATATCTTCAAAGTCCGTTCTCTTCTCTTCCCTGAACTACTATCCCGCCATATGTCTCACATAAACTCATCACCTGCGTAAGACGTAACTGAATAAAAACTTTCAACGTTTAATTTCACATCCAAGCGCTTCGGCGATCTTAGTTCACTAGCAAAACGTGCTCCCGTTAGCCCTAACCTCTCTCTCTCTCTCCCCCTGATAGATATTGCGTGTGCGTGGGAAGAATCCCCCAGGCTGTGTGTGTGTGTGTGTGTGTGTGTGTGTGTGTGTGTGTGTGTGTGTGTGAGTGTCCGTGGAGGGATGGAGAGAACCCCCTCCCCCCAAGTAAGTCACCAAAGAGAAAATCAAATTTCAAAATGCAACCCGCCCGGGCCAACTGCTCTGACCACTTGAAGTGAATTCATGCGGCCACTGACGACCGCAAAACTTTCCTTAGAATGGTATTACGGTACGAGGACCCTATGCAAAAATTTCCCGACATGGAATCGTATCGAAATATTGCCGAGAGCGACAAACGAAAATCACGTAGCGCTGCGAGGATCCGAGCTGGTGTGTGGCACTCCACGAGTCTCTCTAAACACTACCATCAACAGCTGGACTGGAATATCACACTATATACACACCTCCCAAGTAGTAAACTCTGTAGATAAACACAGATTTACCAAGTGGAGTGGAACGGCATTAGCAGCTTGGCTCCCGCTCCCGCTGAGGAATTACATCGACTACACAATTTGGAATTAGGTAATCGAATTGTTCCATGTCTCTCGGAGAATTAAATTCCTCCGAGACTTTGCTCCTTTATTTATATACCCTGGGTGCCCTCGCTGGTCTCTGGGACGCCGCGTCCGGTTCGGCGGCCACGTCTGCAGCATGCATGTGTCTGTGTGTGTCTAAGGGTACGCTGGCTGGTTGTCTGAGCCTTGGCCTCTTAACTTTCAAGGCTATGAAGACCGCCAACCAACAAGGTAGAGCCACCAGCCCGTAAATATCTAAGGACTTCTTCAGGTGCTGAGCTCACATATACTTCCACCGTGGATGTGGTCACTGTATACATGAAAAATTTCCTTTTTATGAATTTCTAGAATGGTTCAGTTTATTCATTTGAGGAGGTTTTTTGGGGGGAGTTAAAAATCAATAAAATCATCATGTTTGTTTACCAGCAATCATTTAAGGTGTATCAATATTTACAGAAAGCCTGTGTAAATTTGCTTCCTTACATTTCGGTGTGGATTTGCGAAAATAACATTTAGGTATCCTTTCCCTAAGGATCACGTTTCCCTTTTCTTGGATCATGCCTGTTTTCGAGAGGACCCGACTCCATATCTTTCCAACCAATTACGATTCTTTTTTTCCTTTTTTTTTTCTGTGCTTGTAGGCCACAATGTGAGGGTATGGAACTATTTGCGGTGGTATATGAAGTGAAAGACTTTGAGATTTGTGAATATGCAGTTCCTGCGTCGGTGCATTTCTCCGGTAATATAATTTTTAGGATTACTGTTGTGATAACCGGCCCTCGCTGTCGACAGGGAACCAACCACAAATCCTTACAAACAGAATTAGTGACAGAATGTTTAACTTCGGTATAGACCAAATAAACATCTGTATCAGACAACCTTCGCTCGCGTAGGGGCTAAGCCATTGAGCACGGCGGTTACGACCACTGGGAACAACGACAGGACCCTTGAACACGACGATGTAAACCTTGAGCACGACAACGACCCCTATCCACGACGGTGCGACTCTTAGACCACGATGGTATGACCTTGGGGCACGAACACGACCTGTGAACACGACCGTGTAACCCCCGAGCACGAGCACGATCCTCAAGCACGACGCGGCACGACCCTTTTCATATGCCTGTAAGGGCCATCTAAGGGCCGTGGCCAAAGGCCATTGCCAAGGGTCGAAGTCCAGCCACTGGCTTTGTATGCTGCGTGTGGCACTCTCCCGACCCCCTCCAGCGGCCATGGAATTTCACCATTGCTGGAACTGACCGCAATGATCACTCTATCTCGGCGGGAGAGGAGGGACGACCTTGCTCTCTTGAGTCGTCCGGGGAAGAATGTCGGGGTACGAAGTCCTTGCCAGGGGTCGTGTGGCGGCGGAGGTCGTCACTATTGACTATGCAGACGTTGAAGTTGCCGTTCCAGTTCGCCTCTGGTCACGCACTGCAGCAGTCCAGGCCTGGGATATGACGTGTGTGTGTGTGTGTGTGTGTGCGCGCGCGCGCGTGCGTGTGTAGAATCATACACATGTAGGTGAACATGAGCCCAGTCAAAGAGGTGGGCTAAGAAGCCCCATGTGTATTCCAAGCAAGTTACAGAAGAGGTGGGCTGAGGGATCCATGTATTCAATAAACACACAGACACACGCACACACACACACACACACACACACACACGGTAGGGCCGGTGCCTCCTCCCGCTGACAGAGAATAATTATGGCAAAAATCAGGCAGTCACGTAGCCTTCCTAAAACTCTCCCCACCGAAGTTTCTGCTTTTCTGATGGCGGCGGAGATAGTTTTGCTGGTCTTTCCAAGTAGCCAAGATTCGCAGGGGGGGTCGAAAGAGAGGCCGGGGAAAGGTTAAGATATGTGGAGAGAGTAAAAAGGCACAGAGAGGCTGTTCTCGCGTTTCTTTTCCTCCAATACAAGATGTTGTGGGGGAATGATAATGTATAATGCATCATCCTAAAAGAGAGTGATGCAGAATTATTCACCTGAATAAATTCTTTATTCTGCCTAGGGTTTTTTCTTTTTTTTTCTCTTAAACTTTTTAGCCTTTCTAGGTTTCGTTTTAGGCCTCGATGCACGACTCCTGTTCATGACCACCAGAGTCTTCGACGTGTAAAAAAAAATATATATATATATATGAACATATACGACGATCAAAGTCCAGTCACCCTGACCCGTGACGGTTTAGCTGAAACAAGAATATGCTCGGCTTGGCCTGGAGTGACCCAGCTTAACGAGGACTGATCTGTGTGCCAACCTGGGATAATGCCGCTAAGCACGTCCCCACGGGTGACTGTCTGGGGAGGGGGGAGGGGGGGGGTCACAATACATCCGTGGAAGTCGACTGAGAATATCCCGGATCGCGGTGTACCTAAGGCAGAAGGCATCTCTCCACTTGTCTTAACGCACGGTCCATTCAAGCCTCACCAAGTCCTCCTTGTCGTAAGAGAGAGAGAGAGAGAGAGAGAGAGAGAGAGAGAGGGGCCCTTCTCCTGAATACGGACTCAAGTGCCTTCCGAGCCATGATGAGTCTGTGGCTATTGGACTCATCGTGATGATGCAACTCATTACGGACCTCGTCACCTACGGTTCGATCTACGACGGCAAGACATCACAAGGTAGCCAGACTGGTTTGCCACGACCAGGTAAAGACTCTCTTGTGAGGCCAACGCTGCCACCCCTTTCGACGTTCTTCTAATTAATATAATTTCTAAGATTATTTCGTCTCTACTCGACACCAGCAGCGAGGCCCTCTGGAGAAGACAGACAAAAGCTCCAAAGAAATCGACTGAATTTTGAAAACAAAAACACCGCCTCCTCCACGAGACGCCCGATGTTGATGGCCTTTTAGGGCTGCCAATTCAGCTTCTAATACTCGGACGTAACTTCTTAATGCCTTTAATGTCAATTGTGGAATCCTTCTTCCCCCATCCCCCAACCAGGAGCCAACAGTCTTACCTCCAAGGCCACACTCTCACCCGCCGTCCTCACATTCGTCTTCCTCCAAACTCCAAAAATGATGCCCCAAGACCAACCACAAGCTTCGGCCTCGGCATCTTCCTTCTTTTCCAAACTTTGATTTCTCCAAGACGATCGGTATTTTGTTGCCCGTGTATTTTGTTCTCTCAAGAGCCAATTTCAGACTTTTGGGAACAGATATGGACATGGATTCCTCTCGGTATTCTACTCCTGTCATTCCGACACAGGTGACATGTTTCGAGTCCACAGGAGTGGCACTTTCTTGTTGATCTCTGATGCCAGTGACGCGTCTGGCGATGCGTCCAGTGGGGTGGCACTTCCACAATAGTTCTCGTCCAAACGTAAGACAAAGTTCTCTTCATTTTCTGAATCCAGAGATGGCAGGACAAAATCCTGTGTACGACCCGGATAATGAATATCATTCACGAATATTATTCATGAACTTCCTTTTCAGACTGAAAAAAATAACAACCGGTGTCGTATTATCATTGCTGAATGACCACTTCAGGTCATACATTCCTACTATTCATGCTGGACTTCGTCACGTTCCTTGAGCTGTTCCTCGCACGTTCCTAGGGAGGTCTCAACGTACCTTCAGAATTCCTCCACACGTTCCCATAGGACTCCCTCACCTACCCACGTGTCTGTGTGTCATATTTCTCTTCGGTGTTGCTGTCTTTGTCAACGTGGTGTAGATTGTATTCTTGATGGCATTATTATGAGTGGGTACACCGTGATGGACGGTGGCTACCAGGGATATGTCTTTCCCAATAACTATGACCTGGCTCATTTCGAGAGACATGTTTTTCACTTTCTCAAAAAATTTGTAAATACTTTCCCTGTCTGTTTTTCCCCCTTTCTCAATATTCTCTATATTTCAATTAGGGCCCGGCCTTGATGTGGACTTTTGTCTGTGACTGGAGCCTTCAACATAAGAAAAAAAAAAGTTCATGGAAATGGAAATATTCAGCAGTTGGTCTCATTTTACAGATGGCTAAAACTAGGATATGCTTTTCAAGTTTGGTCACCATAGCTAAAGAAGTACTTTTATAATATAAGGTGTATGAATGAAATAGAAATGAATGATGGCAATGCAGGCATACAGCATACAGAAATATAGTAAGGGTTCTGATTATTCAAGAGATAGGCCCTCACATGTGTAAATCTCCCTCCCCATACAGTACAAAGGGATAATTATGCACAAATAGAAAAGACATAATCAGGCAGTTAAATCACCCTGACACATAGTCCAGATGAAGTCTCTTCATATGTGCTGAAGGAATGTGCAGAGACACTTCCAAGACTGCTTGAAATATTGTTCATTGGGTCACTGGAGGAAGGCAAGGTGCCAGAGGTGTGGAGGAAGGCAAGTGTTGTGTTTTAGAAAAATGATCAGCAAATTGCACTGAAATACAGACTAGTTTCTGTGATGAGTGTGGTATCTAAAATGCTGGAAAATGTTCTCAGAAAGCAGTTGGATGACTTCTTACAAAGGAGAAACTGCCTAACTGGCAGACAACATAAATTTTGGGAAAGAGATCATGCATTTTATATCTCATAGACTCCTGAGACAGAGTGAGTTCTTTCTTGAATAAAATAGATGGATGGGTAGACAGTGTATTCCTGGATTGTGAGAAAGAATGTAACATTGTACCTAATCCAGAGGTGGATTAAGAAGTTTGTTCTACAGGCAGGAATATGAGGTAAACCACATCAACAAACAGGAAATTAATTTAATGGAAGGGAGCAAAATATGCAGGTTAGAGGAGTATTCTCAAAATGGGTTGGTCTCATTAGTGGAATGCTGTTGGGCTTGTTTTTTTGGACCCACTGCCATTCTTGGTATATGAAAATGACTTTTCTGTAGGACTGGACTCTTACCTGAACATGTTTGCAGATGATGCTAAAGTCATGATAGAAGTAAAGAATAATGATGGTTGCACAGAGACAAACTCCAAAGTATGTCTGATGAATAATTGATGACGGTTAATTGCTTAAGTGCAAAATAATGAGGATGGGACTCGGTGAAAGAAGGGCTCGGCACAATTATAACCTTATGGAAAATAAACTACAGGAATCTTTGTGTGAAACCCAGGAACTGGGATTGTGCTTGACTTGCAGCCTCAGCTCCACATTAGAAAATGAATATTTAAGCAGGTAGACATTCTGATAAAGATATTTGTCTCCTTTAAATACATGGATAGGGAAGAACATATATGAGACCAAAACTGGATTATGCTTCTTAATTCTGGTCATCACACCTGAGGAAGTACAAAAATTCAAGTAAGAGATTTCAGAGAAGGGCAACTAAGATAGTACATGAATTGAAAGAGTTGATCTACAGTTAGAGGTCATCATGAAAGAGGGAAGGGATAGTGGTGACATGATTAGAGCTTTCAAGTTTTTGAATCAGTTGGACAAAATTGTCAGTAAACAGTTCATCATGAGATGTGGTTAGAATACCCAGAAGTTATAACAAGAAGCTAAGCAAATACATTGTTAGAAAGGATGTAAAGACGTACCATTTTAGTGTTGGATGGTGAATGTTTGGAATAGTCTAAGCAATTACATAGTAAATGCAGGCAGTATACAAATGTTTCAAGGGCTACTTGATGGTAAAAGAGATGGGGGTCCTATAAGAGAAGAACTCTTTCCCTGTACTTTACAAATAAATGAATACATCTCAAAATGATTTAGGTGTCATTAATGGCATGCCACAGGGTATTGGGACCATTGATCTTCTTGAACTGTGCAAATGACTTGCTAGAAGAATTGAATGCATACCTGAGTATGTTTGTAGATGATGCCAAGGTTATGAGAGGAGTAAAGCATCACCTTAAGAGGACCTGGTCTTACCCCAGAGTTAGTGTAATATATGGTTCATGAAATTCACTCCAAGTAAATGCAAAGCAAGCTACTGCGTCACATGATTATTGTGTGGACATTGGCAACTCAAGGGTGTGCCGTTTTGAAAACTGCTTCTTTCCCTACACATTGAAGCATTGGAACTCTCTACATTCTCATGTCTTTCCTAGTAACTATGACCTGGCTCATTTCAAGAGACAGGTCTTTCACTTTCTTAAAAAATTTTGTAAATACTTTCCATTTCTTTTTTTCCAGTTTTTTAATTCTTTCTCTATATTTCAATTAGGGCCCTGCCTTGATGTGGAGTGTTCTCCGTGACTGGAGCCTTCAACATGAAAATATATAACCCAGCAGTCTGTGTGTGAGAGGGACTTGGGGTTCATCATCATACCTAACCTGTCACACAGAACACTTCCTTAGGAAAAGTGAAGTGACAAACTGTTTGCTGACAAAAACTTGTGAATTGCTTTTAAGTGCATCCTTAGGAATAATGAAGTGACAAACTGTATGCTATAAAAACTCTGAATTACTTTAAAAGTGTATGGAAAAGGGAATGTTCAACAAATTACTCATGTCATATGATAGTCCCAAATATGAATATGCATCTCAAGTTTGATCTCTGCATTGAAAGAAGCACAAATGACTAATTATAAAAGCCTGGAAGAGGACAGCAAGAATGATTATGGAAGTAATAGAGCTGAGTGACAGGCAAAGTTTAAAGGTCATAGGCATTGATCAGCATGAAAAAGAGATCAGTAAGGGTTAACTTAATCCTAGATTAAAAATGCCAACAATAAACAGTTCTTCTTTGGATGCAAAGTTAGAGCCACCAAAGGCCACATGAAACTAAGCAAGTAGCATGTTATGAAAGATATAAAGAAGCTCTTTCTTAGTATACATGAATGAAGTGGGTGAATGAAGCATGCTAAGTGATGAAATTGTGGATTCTGAGTGAACAAATAACTAAGAAGTTGTGCTTAATAGTAGAGAAAGTACAGGAGATGTGATTCTACGAGTGTCAAACTCCCTTCCTGTGCTATGCAGATACAATTGCATTATCTAATTATATAACCCCAGGACCCCTTTTACAGGTTTCCTACAGATTCATTGATGAACTATATCCAGTAGACGGGAAATGACTGATTGCCTTTGAATGAGAAATTCCCCTGTAGATATGCTCAAAAGAGAAATGATTGAAGCACCTGTATAAAGCCCCCTGCTTCTGGGAGCATAATTGCAATATTGATTATATGGGATCCTTGGATAGAGTTTATTGTATTGCAAGGATGAATTGTGGTGTTTTGAAATTGAACAGAGGGAAACGAGTGACACTTCGAGAGTGATACAGGTAAAAATTGTGTTTTGGTACAATTGAATTTAGCCAGATTTCTGTGACCCCAGTCTGAGATATTACACAGGTCTGAATTAAGAGAGCAGATGTGTTCAATATGAAAAAGAGAATGAGAATTGGAGTGGATTTGGGAGGAGAGATTAGTTGAAGTTTGAAGAGAGGAGTATTCACTGTCAGAGTGAATAGGGTTAAATGTAGAAGAGAAAAGATCATAAATGGAGAGAAGAGAGAGTGGGAGATAGGACAGAACCCTAAGGAACACCAGTGTTGATAGAACAAGAGGGAGAAATTACTACATCAGTTACAGCTGCAGTGGACTGCATAGAAAGGAAACTATGTATTAGAAAACAGAGATAAGCAGAAAAGCCAAAGAAGGAAGTTCAGAAAGCAAAGAATAGTGCTACTCCCTGTCATATGCTTTGGAGATGTCAAGGGAAATCAATGTAGGGCTCACCAAAGTCCCTGAGAGAACAGGACTGGAGATGAGTCATATGAGAAAGATGATTACCAGTAGACCTTGTAATGCAAAAGCCATATTAATGATCAGAAGGAAGGGAAAGGGATTCCAAGTTTTTGATAAAGTGAGAAATAAGGAGTTTCAAAGACTGGAGATAATGGAAGTGAAAGCAGTGGGATAACAGTTGGAAGGGTTAGATTGGTCTCCTTTCTACGGGATAGAGAGATTACACCAAGGCATGAAGGAGAGAAAATAAGGGTTTTAAGACTTGAAATAAGCAAGCAAAGGCACACTTCTTTCGTATTGGACAAGATACAGTACTCGCAGAAAGTCTGAGGAATATGAGGCCTTTTGTTGTGTGGTTGGGTGTCCTCTGAATATCTGCGTCAGTTAGCCTACCAAATGCTCAGATCTCACTTAATTATTACTAGCAACTCTTCCTAGTAATCCCATCACCACAGACTGAAGAGTGCATCAGTGCCTCATGGGACAAGCTAGAGAGAGGAAGCATGCTATGAGCTGCTGGATTAACAAAGACCCTTTTTTTTGTTTCATTCACTTTTTGTCCCACTGCTGCCCACCCACGCCTTAGAATGGAGCACAAGAACCTCACCCAGGAAGTAAAGGCTTGGATTCTTGTCCTGAGGGGAGCAGAAATGTCAGTGAAGGAGATTTGTCAGCATACAGGAGTGAGCAAGTCAGCCATATACAGCCTCGTTGCAAAAGACAAGAATATCCCACAAGGTTAAGTCCCACCTTGTAAATCTGTACCAGGACATCCCAGAAAGACTTCAGCAACTACTGACAAGCTTATCAAGAGGCAAGTATTCATAAATCCACACGTCACAGCAAGACTATTAAAGTAAACCTATCCCACTCTCGTTAAAAGTGTTGCACAATGCTCCATTCAAGAGCACTACTAGAAACACTTGAACCTGCCTCTTCATTTCCCGACCAGAAAACCCTCTACTGACTCACAAGATGCATGCTGCTCATCTCGGTTTTGCAAGGAACTACAAAGATTTCACTGTTGAAGACTGGAGAAGGTTCTCATGGAGCAATGAGTCGACTTTCCAGTTTGGTGCAGTGAGGCGTGGCAAATTGAGACATCCCTCACACATGAATCTCCTCGATCCCCGTTATGTGCAAATGACTGTCAAACACCCAGACTCAGTCATGATTTGGGGTTGCTTAAGTGGAAAGTTAGGGCATGGAGGATTTCATGTGCTTCCCAAGAACATCACAATGAATGGAGGCTGCTGTATTGAAGTTCTTCGTGACCACATGATGAATTTTTATGAGATCCATGGATGCAACTTTTTTATGTAAGATAGTGCACCATGTCATAAGGCAAAGAAGGTCATGAAATGGTTGTCAGACAAGCAGGTGAACATCCTTCAGTGGCCTGGAAATTCTTCAGATGTGAGTCCCATTGTGGATCTGTGGTCTCATATGAAGCCTAAACTTCAAGAAAGGAGCTCTTCTTCAATTCCTTGCCTTTTTGAAACCATCAGAGACATTTGGTTGAACAGAATTGAACTTGATTGCTGCAGAAACCAAACTGATTCCATGTCACAATGCATACAAGCTGCTTTGAAGGCACATGATGGCCACACTAAGTAATAAAATAAAGAAAATAAAAGTTTTTCTCATTCCTAAGACTTTCCGTGGGTACTGTATGCTATCTCAACCATACACCTTGTAGACTTGAAGCAGGGAAAGTACCTGGAAGACTCCCTACCTGAGAAAAATATAGGGGAGGGCATGGGTTCAGTGTGGGATGAGATGGGGAGGAGGAATAGATGCAGAATCATCTAAAGTAGAATTAGAGGACAATAAGGTACTGAAAAAAGGGTTTTTCAGCTGGAGAGTTAACTACAGAATAATTAGGTCAGAAGAGAGGAGATAAGGTTGAATATAGAGGTTGTTTTACATATTTTTGGTTAAGGACCAGAGAGATTTATAAAGAGGAAGAAGTCAGATCATCAAAGTCTTTTTTTATGAAGGTGTGGTTGATTCTGAGAAGAAATGAAAGTGGGATGGGATTCAGGAGAAAGGAAAAGTTTCATGGCATAATACACTCTGTCCCTGATACAAATGTCATCAGAGTAGGAGCAACCAAACTGTGATTAGAGTGAAAAACATCTGGTAGGAAAAGGGATATAAACTCCATTCCAGCCAAGATAAGCCATTGTTTGGTCAGCATGGCTTGAGGCATTTCAGCCAGTGAAGCAATGCTTAAACTGAGAAAGGTCGATAAAGAAGCTGCACAGGGATGGCTGCTGAGTTCTCCCAAAATGCCAGAGTTGATGTTTCAGGGAGGATATAGGAAATGGATAAGTCCAATTAGAAGTGATGGAAATAAGGTTTTGGTCAGAGGACCCTAACGGGCAGAAATTGTGCATGAATGATGAAAGGGTTCAGAGGTTAAAAGAGGTCATGTGTTTTGGAAAAGTGGTCATAACAGTCAGGAACTTGTGTTAGATATTTAATTATTTGTTCCAAGTAAGTAGAGAAAAAGAAAGGTGCCTCGATTCCACTCAGATTACCCTGTATAGAACTTAATCAATCCTCGTATGTACTGAAATCCCCTTCTTAGAGGATTTCAGCACATAACTGTAGAGAGCAATGCTTCATGGCAGGAGATCAAATAGTAGGAGTTGTATTTAGTTGGAGGAATTGGGGGGAAATATACAAAATGTAAAAGCATATATCATTATAAATGATGGAGCAATTTTAAGCCAGATAGCAATAAAGTCAGGGAATTTCTCCCTAGACCAGGATGTGAGGTTCCCAGAGATTGCCTAACTTTTTATTAGCACTGAGCAGGTGACTTTTTTTTCAGGAGAAAGTCATATGGGGGGATCTGAAGAAGGTATAGTGACAAAGAAAGATACTTGCTGAATAAAGCAGCCACGTTCCAGCTGTACACCTAAATCAGTAACAATTTCAGAGGTGGGGAAACTATTTTTCTTTCTTCCTGACTCTGGCTGGAGCTCCTCATCATGTATCTACAAGCCATGACTGATAACATGATACTGTACCTCACAGTATTATCAGTAGGGCAGTTTGGGACATGATATTGAAGTAATGATAGTTAATTGTTGCATCCCTCAAACATGACTTAAGGCTATGGAGTAATCTTGTCAGTTTGGTTTCAATATTTCTAGCAGTGATGCTAGTTAGTTGATTGATGAATTCAGCCTCCATGACAACTCTTGGTTACTTTTTTATAGTGCTTATGAATATTTAGTTTTTCCCAAAGTAATGTGTAATGGGGTGGGGAGAGAGAGAAAGGCTTAGAAAGGCTTAATGAGCAGTGAAAGGGTTAATGCACATCTTTGACCTCTGACAGGAGATTGTCTTATTTACAATGTGGGGATGCCCTGTCTCTTGTTATATTATGGTATGTTGGTCAAGTTATGGGTCTTGCAAATATTCTTTTGTCAGGGCCAACAGATCAACCTCATGAGTAAGGAAAGAGGTCTTCAGTTACCAAGTTTTGAGGAATTAGACACTCCATTCACCTTAGATGCGAATTCTACCATACATCAAGCAAGGTTCACTGAGACAGAACCCTGAAGTAAGGAGGCTTGACCCAATTAACATTTGAACCTGGGATGGCAAAACCTATGTTTTCACATCAGTAACACTGCTACAGTGGTACTGTTCTAGTGCCTACCTCTAGTGAATGATCTCCTTTATGGGGCCTACACATTCAAAAGCCTCCCAGGGGACTGGGTGAAGGCAAAGTGATCAAAACTTAACAAAACCATGATGCCACCCACTGTCCACTCAGTAATTTCAATATTACTATAAAATCATTAAAAAAAGAGAAGAAAAACTGATGGGTGTACAACTGAATGAGGTAGTTGAAACCTTGTAATACTGTTGTATAAACACCAAAGTATTTCATTTATTGATTTAATATACTTGATTGCTGTTTCCCGCGTTAGTGAGGTAGCACGAGAAAACAGAAGAAAGATCCAATCACTCACATACACACATATATACATACATGCATATATATGCACAATACTTACATATACATACCAACATATACATATATACATAAATATACATACACATGCTTGTACACATATACACATGTACATATTCATACTTGCTCGCCTCCATCCATTCCTGATGCCACCCCACCCTACAGGAAATAGCATCACCACCCCATGCATCAGCAAGAAAGCGCCAGGAAACAAGCGAAAAGGCCACGTTCACTCACACTCAGTCCCTAGCTGTCATGTGTAATGCAGCTCCCTGTCCACATCCAGGCCCTACAGACCTTTCCATGGTTTGCCCCAGACATTTCACATGCCCTGGTTCAGTCCAGTAACAGCACGTTGACCCAATATACCACATCGTTCCATTTCATTCTATTCCGTGCATGCCTTGCACCATCCTGCATGTTTAGGCCCAAACTGCTCAAAATCCCTTCACTCCATCCTTCCACCTCCAATTGGTCTCCCACTTCCCCATGTTCCCTCCCCTCTGAAACATATATCCCCTTTGTCAACCTTTCCTCACTTATTCATTCCATATGTCCAAACCATTTCAACCCACCCTCTTCTGTTCTCTCAACCACACTCTTTTTATTATCACATATCTCTCTTACCCTTACATTACTTGCTCGATCAAACCATATCAGGTTTATGAAGTGAAGTAAATATGGAAAGGTCAGTGTTTTGTGAAAAAACATTCAGTATTTAAAGAATATAGTTGAATAAAGTAAGTGGTATGGTATAAAGAGGTGGTCGAAGACCAAGTGGAATAATATAATTGCATATTGTACGTATACAGGTGAGAAAAAATTCTAGTTTGCAGAGACTACATGAATAGATACCACTAATTAATTTTGATCACTCATCAGACTGGGGAATGATGATGGCAAGTGTAAATGCAGCATATGCCACAAGGAATTTAATCGACAATCGCAGCTGAGCATCCACATGAATATCCACTACATGGAGAGACCATATCGATGTGAATCATGTGCAGTGTCATTCAGGACCATTGGCCATTTACAAAAACACACGAGATCTGTCAGTCATTCTAATAAGGTAATGTGAACTAAGAACTGGAGAGCTATATGAATAGGATTGCAAAACTGAATGATTGCTTTTGGAGCATTATAGTTGGTAGATGCATTTACAGGAAAGAAAAGCTAAGGATAGCTATGAAATTTTCAAGTTTTCCTTAATCCTTTGAGAGCTAATCACATGTACTAATGGGTTTTACACATACTTTACTTGAATTGATTTTGAGAATGTATGAAAGCTTAGGTTATTAGTTTGAGAGAGAGTTGGAAAACAAAGTATATGAGGCTACTTCACTAGGATGTACATTTAACACATATTTTTTTGTAAGTTTTGAGAGAAAATACACTTTGTATTATTTTCATGGAAAGGTTATGTTGTAATGAGGATCATGTAAGTTTTCTTTTGCAGTTGAATGGGTAAGAAAATAATTTTTAGGTTTATACACATGAATACTACAGAAGGGTGAGCCCTCCTAGTACCCCTATTGGGATATTTTATTTTACATACTTTTTATCATAACTTTATTTACATTACATACTGTAATAGCTCTTACACTAACACCATGACACTGGGTTTTGTGAATTCTGCACTGCTGCTAACACAAACATTTGCAATATGATATTTTACATTCCAAATGATAAATCTTACACCACCATCACCATAACAGCAGGTTTGATGAAATGCACTCTACCAAATAATAAATCTTATATCAGCATCACCAATAAAAAGCAAGTTTCTTGATTGCCAAAATGAATATTTCTGATCATGTTTATATTTACACTGCTGATATAGAGTGCTGGGTACATTATTTCTTTTTACTTATATTTTTGATAGTTCATTCTCTGCACAAGGCTGGCATGCACTTCAAACCATAAAACACACCTATTCACTTAAGAATGGATTTTTAATGAACTTTTAAAGATTTTTACCCATTTTGTGTCCAAGGTGAATCAGAATTTGTATTCTGGAGAATGTATATTGATACATGCACAAGAGTGCTAATTACAGGTTTCATTTATGTTTCTGATAGATTATGATATACAGAGATTACAGATACAGTACTTTTTTTTTTACCTAAGGAAAACTGAAAATGTGCTCCGTCTGTATTTAATTCTTTACTGTCATGTGTACATAATTGCCTCATTTGTGAGGCATATTATCAGTTATTGCACCACTGGTGCAGAGTATATGTATAGGGTTGATGTTTGTAGAATCATTTTCTTAGGAATGCAGAACTGAAAATTTTTTTTTATATTTTTGCAGGTAAACATGAATATGACTTTTGGAACGCCAAGCACAGACAACCCACGCCCCTTTAAATGCCACGACTGCAAAATTGCTTTTCGAATTCATGGGCATCTAGCAAAACATCTTCGTTCAAAGATGCACATAATGAAGCTGGAATGCCTTGGAAAATTACCCTTTGGCACATATGCTGAAATTGAACGGTCCGGTGCTAATCTGAATGAAATTGACACTACAGATTGTGATAATTCCCTGGAGAGCTTACAGGTCAGCTTATTAGATTTCATGTAAGCTTAGGAGACAGAGTGAATCTAGTCCAGTAGGGATTCATTACCAAGGATTTAAGGGGGTTAGTTTCATTACCTTGACTACCACTCTTCCACAGATGGGTCATACATTATGGAACCCAGTACACTGGGGCAATTATTGCTGTTTTATAAATGTTTTCCACTTCTTGTGTCCTTTGAATCACATCCCACTTTCCTTGTGGTTATCTAACTCACTGGCAGTCAGCTCATTCCTTTTACATTTGAATATCATCAGTAGTATTATTATTTAACCCTAGGATCTATTCATGGGGCTCCTATAGCTTTGAGGTTGTGCCATTTTAGGAACAAGGTAGAGTAGGTTCCTTTGCAGCAAGAAGTTCCTTGACAATGACATACTCTTTTCTGCTCAGTGACTATGACATACATTTATAGAAAGTGATTTCTTGATTATGGTATTACCTTTTTTTTTTTTTTTTTTTTTTTTTTTTTTGACTGACTGACATGGCATAGGAAAACATGCTCTAAATTAAAGGCCATCTTAGGTGAAAGATATAAAATGTGAGGAAAGGAGAGTAGAAATTAATCAGGACGCTGCAGGAACTTGTAGGCCTAAGTCGTAAAGGTAGAAAGGTTATATGAATAAGAAAAAGTAACAGGATGAAGAAATTCCAAAGTTTGGCTGTTTGAGAGAAGAAAAAGGTATCGTGATGGTCAATTCTCAAGTGGTCCTGCCTCCACACAAAAACTCTGTGAAGCAGCTGCCAGACAAGTGCTTTG
The DNA here is from genome assembly GCA_038088735.1 of Panulirus argus. NCBI lineage: Eukaryota > Metazoa > Arthropoda > Malacostraca > Decapoda > Palinuridae > Panulirus > Panulirus argus. The sequence goes on along the minus strand of JAYMFT010289384.1, from coordinate 1,962 downwards.
CATCCAAGCTTAGGAAGTGGGGACACATGTAGACTGCTCAAAGAATAGTTGCCAGAATAGTACCAGTAGAAAAAAGAGAGCAGCAACATCACAGTGTACAGAAGGGGATGGTTGAAGAGAGATGATGCCAAGAGAATTAGTGAGATGGAATGCCTTTGATTTCAGTCTGGATAATGAAGAGCTGTGGTAGGAGTTACCCTAGATGTGTGAGCAGTATTCCATACAAGGGCATCTAAAACATCTGCAGGTATGAGCTAGCTACTCACAGGGAAAATGGAAACACTGCCTACACAACATCCCCAGCTTTTAGTAAGCAGACTTTATGATGTTGCTTATGTGGGGTTTCCAGGATAGAGTGGAGGATATGGTTACTCCTAACATGATTTTGTTATTACAGGGTTGCATTATTATGTTTTGGAATTGAGCGGAGGGAAAAGAATAACCCTTAGATAAAAAAAGGTTACTGCTTCCCCATTCGAAGATGCTGCACAGTACCATATTGAGAGAGGAAATATGTTAAGTACAAGAAACTGTTTAGGTATTAGGACTGAGGGGCATGTAAGTTGAAGTATGTAAAGTGAAATCATCAGCATCAGAGTGAGTAAGATTAGAAGTAGAAGATCTTTTATTGAGAGAAGAAAGAGAGTAGGTTACATCACAGAATCCTGAGGAACACTACTGTTGACAAGATAGGAGAAAGGTGCTGCATCAGTTACTACTGCAGTGAAATGAATAAAGAGGAAACTACGCATTAGGTAGCAGAAGTTCTACAGCTTTGAATGCGAGCAGAGAACTGACATGATTGGCAGTATAGCATGCACAGTTCTCCATGGTGCAAAGCCAGCTGGGCTCATGTTATATAGCAGAAGGTCATGATATAGTGAAAATAAGAGGATTTATTAAGGTGCCAATGCTATATCAAGATGGGTACATCAATTTGTGTTGTATCACTATGCTATGGGTATATTTCATACTTGTTGACCATTTTCCACTTTGGAGAATTATATGTTGACATAGACTGTTTTCTTTTACTTTTTTATGAGGTAGGTTAGAAGTAGTGTGTGCCCTCATTAAGTAAAGTGAGTATTATCTTAAATGATGGCTTGAGCAAATCTTGGGCCTTTAGAAAACAGCTTGTAGTATCTTGTGATAATCAGATCTTCCTGTCCTTTTCCACCAGTTGAATGTGCTGATCATGACTAGACGCATTAATCATTTACATAAAACTGTAAGAATGTAAGATGTCTAATGAATCCATATGATATTATACCAGCGATACATTGTAGAAAACTTTTGTTGTGTGTTTCATTATATTGTTAGTTTTCTGTTTTAAGATCTCTAATCTCATACTTTATATACTTCATAAAGGCCATGGCATCACGAATATATGAAAAAGATCCAAGTAGATTAGCAGCATGGCAGAACCAGCAGGAAAGGCATCACCACCGTGTGCGTACTGTCAGCAATTCCTCGACAAATTCTGATGACTACCCATTACAAGATGAACAAGATGATCCCATTGCTGGTTGTGGTAATGATGATGACACAGGTAAACATTATTTCTTATTTCGAAATTCTCACTAAATTGTATTGTCAAGAATTTTCTACATTGTGCGTGCATTAGTCAAAAAGCATTTCCTCTGGACACAGTATTGTTCATAACTGTTAATATTTTTCATAATACTTGATCGCCGTTTCCTGCATCAGCGAGGTAGCACTAGGAAACAGATGAAGAAAGACCCATCCACTCATAGTGGGTTTTTGTGGAATTGATAATAGTGACATTGCTATTTATTGCTTCATATATACATATTTATTTCTTTATTATACTTGATCGCTGTTTCCCTCATCAGCGAGTTAGTGCCAGGAAACAGACAAAGAAAGGCCCATCCCCCCACATACACACATATATACATACATGCACATATATGCACAGTACATATATATACATACCAACATATA
>JAYMFT010289373.1:0-10383 GCA_038088735.1 Panulirus argus | reverse complement strand
TATATATATATATATATATATATATATATATATATATATATATATATATACACACGAGTATATACAAACATTTATAATGAATACGAGCATATTTGATATATTTCGGGCAACTTAGGAATTTTCTTGTACATTTACGTAATTTCAGGTATTGACGAGCGCACTTGACAAATGTAGAAAGAGATAACCATTTTCCTCCCATAATAGAACCAGATGTTCAACAGATACAAACTTTATTGAAAGATACTCCCGTTGTGCTCTGTGAGATATAGCGCATCTGAAAATCACACAAGACACGGAGAGATCTGATTGTCTATAATTTCTTAGCGGAATTGAATATCGAATTGGTATAAAGTTTGTTCCTTGTGTTAGAACTTCTCCCTCGCCTCGCGATACCTCCACCATGGTGTTTTTCTGTAGGAGACGATTGGAACGGGAAAGTCCTATTTTCATATGAGGGTCGTCGGTATTGGGAACCAGTTACAAGGTCTCTTATGTGACGCCGTGTACCTCAGTTAGGCTTGCATTCAGATGTGATTAACCAGTCACACTTCTGAGTGTGACTGTACGATGCTTAAACATGACGACGTTGTGAGAGTACGAGCCTTGAATGCGACGGGGCGACCCTTAGAGCACAACAGTACGACCCCTTAACCTGACCACTAAGGCTCGGGTCAGATGCCGCGCTGTTATACCCAGAGGTAGTACCGCAGTGCCCAAGGGTCGTCCCATCGCGTTTCCGGGGGTTCAGCACTTAACATGTAAAACGAAACGCTAACATAACAACTGTTAAACGATTCTTGTTATTCTTTTGACGAGGGCGTTTTGTTCACGCCTCGTTGTAAACATAGCTTTGGATGATACAGCTTACAGACATTTGTAAATCAAACGTATAGACGTGTAAATTCAGATTTCGTTTTTACGCTGAGGCGCCGTCGTCAGCAGCAGCCGGCGTGTGGGTGTAAAGAAAGGACTAGTAGTAAAGATAACAGCAGATCACTTCGATGTCTGTTGTTGATGCCCAGTTTTAACGCTGAGCGGGATTGCATTTTTTTATTTTTTTTTTGTGTGTGTGTGTGTTTGTATCGGACTCTTTTCCTGTTACCCTTTACGGGAAAGCATTCCACATCGTGTGAGCACATACCGTTGTTCATCGCTGTCACTGTGTTAGAGGGAGGAGGAGGAAGAGGAGGATGAAGAAGAGGAGCAGGAGGAAAGCCTCATCTTTACCTCACATCTTTACTACACTGGTCCTTGGTAGGGGTGAGAGAAGTGAGTGGAGGTAGCATAAAGTTAGTGAGAGAGAGAGAGAGAGAAGGGAGGCAGAGAGGTAGGAAGGAAGGTAAATGAAGAAGCAGATGACTGAACAGATGTTTAGGAAGGTATGGAGATAGGAATCTAATAACGTTTGTAGTTTGGTAGAGAAACGGTAACGTGAGGAAGCAGGTTTATGGTTGAAATATGCAGGTAGTTAAGTTGGATAGTTAAGGATTTAGTTGGCTAGTAAAAGACTTAGATGTGTGCGTAGGAAGATAGTTAAGTAGGTAAGGAGTTAGGTATGTAGGGAGTTAGGGAAGTGGTTAGGTATGTAGGAAGGGAGAGTAAGTGAAGAGAGGATGGGTTTAGAAGACAGAAAGAAAAAGAATATGAGGCAGAGAGGACGGCTTGGTTTACATTACACCTCATAATGGACATCTCATTAACCCCTTTCACTCACGAAGGAGAGGAGCGAGAAGGGGTGGAAGTGGGTGCAAAGCCAGAGTGAGAGGAAGGAGAAATCAGGGAACCGATAGGAGTTACGCCTCATATTTCAAGGCCTCGAAGGAGGACCTACCTCTCCCTGAAGGTGGCGTAGCTAAAGAGCTGCATCGCTGGTACGTTGAAATGCAACCGGCAGATGTGACACTTTTAAAACTTCAGACCCTAAAGAGTCTCGAGCTTTTTCTGGGGCTCGATATTATTTTTATCCGTTGAACTTTTGATCAAATACTAAATGATGCAGTAGTCTCTAATCTCCTGGCCCAGGGAAGTAAACAAACTCCGACACTCGTTCCTTGGAAGTACATTATTTTTTTTTCTTCTTTTTAGGGATGGAGTAAGTGGGGGTTACTTGTAGTTTGCTCCCAAAAGTTCCTCTGTGAGTAACGCTTCTTGGAGGAGGACGTGTGGCCTCCAAAGTTCCATTGTGAGTGATCATAATTGGAGGAGCGTGAAAGTTGTAATCCTCAAAAAAAAAAAAAAAAAAAAAAAAAAGAAGGGGGGGGGGGGATGAAAACTAGTGCTTGGAGAAACTGTAGTTTACCTTCAAAGCTTGATTAACATACCTCTTGGAATAAGTTGTAATCTACACTCCAAGGGACCTCTGTAAGTGAAACAGTACTTAGAGTAAGTTGTAGTCACTCCTCCAACGTCCGTGCGCAAGTGACACAAGTTGAAGTCTGTCCTTCAATATGGCTTTGTCTTTTGGTTACTTCTGTCATTACCGGTATAGAGTATCAAGTTCACATAATGAGTTAACTTTGCCTGAAATCGTAAAGACTGTGTAGGCTGAGTTTACTTCCTTGAATAGTCTGACTGTAAACGGAATTTTACACTTTATGATACTGTACAGTATGTATTACTGAGAATGGAAAGCTTTGGCTAGATATTACCTAAGTTGTTAAAAGCCTCTAACCATCTACATTGAAGTACAGTAATTGTAGTTGAATGTTTTGTATTCGTCTTTTTATGACTAGTATCGCAAAAACATCTCGGGATTTCCTTAAAGAACTGGAAAGTCGAGATGTGCAAGCAAGAAATCCGAGAGTCCACGAGTTTATGGCTTTACTGACTTAATAAGTCTGTTACTACTTTCATATGTAATCGAAGTGTGGTATGGAAACCTTTAATCAGAGGTTTTCTTTGATACAAGATCCTTTAGATGTGATGATAACTGAAAATTTCACGTATATTCCAAGAGCACGACCTGTTTCGTTCCTTTTGTTCTGATACCTAAGAACAACGGTGTGGAAAAGGTTTAGTAAGACGTTCTTTAATCTGATTCGAGGGGAAGTTGAGTGATACTATTAGTCACTAAAAATTCCTGTCAATAACATGATATCACAGAAAACCCCATTAGGGGGGAACTCGTGTAAAGAATACCAGAGGTGCTGGTGGTCGACGGTGGTGCCCAGACATGTGTTGGGGAGAGAGCTGACAGACCATAGTGCACAGGGGGAATCGGGCAAAGAACTAGCCTGGAGATATTATGTGTCATAAACAAGGCGATATACGAATTGCATTAGTATCCTACATGATGCTTCAGTCAGAGGGAGATATAAAGGATAAGTTAGAGAGAAAACGAGGGGAATGAATGAATGAGAATGGGAAAGGACTGACTTATCCCTTTCCTTCCCATTTTCTTTCGATCTTTTTCTTCCCGTTTTGTATTTTTAGGTGACTCAATACATCTTTCGCCCTTGTCTTCTCCCTGCCCGGTTGTTTCTCATTATGCTTATCACGTAGTATCAAAGAATAATTTTCTTATCTCCTCCCTTTCTCCCTCCTCCCTCAATGGCCTTTCAACTTGATAGTTTACGATAGTCAATCAAGTTAGGGCTTTACTATTCGGTGGCCAGCTCTTAATGGAGGGTCCGGTGAGGTCTTTCTTTCCGGTAGGTGGTCGCGAGTGTGGAGATTCACAGTGGGGCTCTTTCTACCCAGCAGTTGACAATCGCATGGTCTGGAGGGACTTTCCCGCCCCACGGACTGACGATTCTGAAATGTAAGCGACTGTCCTCTGGGTCTTCTTGGTGTTCTGTTGCCTAGACTGTCGATACGGTTCTTGTGTGTGTGTGTGTGTGTGTGTGTGTGTGTGTGTGTCCTAACTCCAGAACAGTGTTGCAATGGTGAAAAAGATGAAAAGGAAAAATGGAGTGTATATAGATAGATTCCTCTGACTTAGGAATGAGGAAGTGGTTCAGAGCCAGAACTCCAGCAGACGAAGGGAGGAAACTCTGACAATGGTTAAAAATGAGACGTTTGATTTATATTTGACAAGAAACTAATGGAATGGAATGGATGGATAATGAGTCATGGAAATATAGATGATTTAGGTTATGATGAAAACAAATGAAAATTAAGAAAAAGAGAAATATAAAGATAACGGTAAGGTTTAACTGTAGTGCAATAAATCATCTTTAACTGTGGTTTGACGAAAGAATAACTTGAAAGGATCTGGTTAATTAGCTACAAAAGACGTAGTTTATGTTAACATATAGATTTTTTTTCCAAATACCTCTGGCAAAGATTAGGACGCACATCGAGAGAGGGAGTTATGAGAGAATGGATGAACCATAACCGAATGTGAGGTGAAAATGAGGATGAAAAAGATACAGATGGATCAATAAGGCGGGCAACCGAAATAATGATAATAGTAAAAGTAATAATGATGATATAGTCCGGGCAATGAATACTCATTTTCTGGTCACAAAGAGAGAGTAAACAAAAGACCAGCGAAGGTTCATAAATGGGAAGCCGGAGAAGGACTAGACAGGTCTTCCCTCAGCTTCGGGACTGGCTTTGGGATTACCAGGTGGGATCGGGATTGACTATGGATGGGAGGAGGATGGTGATGATGGGAGAAAACATGCAGACGATGCCGGGAATATAAAGGATATTGGATATGGGAGGAGGAGTTCATCACCGGACGCCATGGTGCTTCAGGAGAACTCGGCTGAGGAGGAAAGAGGCAGAGAGATTAGGCTGGAACTGAGCAAGGTATTTGGGGTCCGCTTGGAAACGCTAGGGTAGGACTTTGGTGTGGATATTCCTCATCGTTTTTGTTTAAATCATGAAGGTTCCTTACGTAACCAGGATCGTAGAGAACGGGACAAAAAAACACTATTCTTGGGATTTTACGAAAGTAAAAGGATAAGAAAATGATAGAATCAGATCTCACTCTTTCTCGGTAAAACTTCGTTATAAGTACTCGTACCAGATCTCACTCTTTCTCGGTAAAACTTCGTTATAAGTACTCGTACACAAGTACGTAGGACTTCTTAGGGAAACTTCGACGTAGGTATTCGTAGGTAGGTAATACTTTCTTTCTGTCTCGTTTTTCAGCCCAGCCTAATGGCAAAATTTCGACGCAGTGACTCGTAGTTAGAGAGAGATTGTTTTCTCTCACACAGACACAATCATATGACCCCTTAACAATTTCATTCCTTAAATACGTATTTTCACACACACTCACACACACACACACATATTCTTCGTTTAGCCTTACATTTCCTCGAGTTACCTTAGTAGGTGTACGTCCGCTGACCACAGACCAGATTATTATGGCACCTGTTTGCACACTGGTTGGTGCAAGCCTGCAACAGCTGTCTGCTCCCAGCTGTTTTTATAGGACGAATTTAGCTTTTAAGCTCTCCAAGCTACCTGAGAATTAAAAGTCAGGTTATGAGACAATTCACACATTCCCTCTTGCAAATTAATGTTAGACGTATACACCGTAGATATGCTTTTCTGGCCAAAATATGCTTATATATCCAGATATGTTAGCATAGCCAAAGAGATGGTATGACTAAAGGTGTTGATATAGCTCACGTATGTTGATAATCCAAGCGTAATACTGAACTATAGCGAAATATATCGTTGGCAGATATATAACAATGTGATCAAGTATAGTTGGTATACACAGTTATGACCAAAAGGCTGATTTGATTTGATATCAAATGTTGTCATTGGTATAGCTAATGTCGGACGAGGGCTGACGCGACAGTGTCACAAAGGATTATCATCACCATAGAGGTGATATGGCCGAACATGACAAAAAAAATTTGTATGTCGTATATTTGTACCTCTCTCTCTCTCTCTCTCTCTCTCTCTCTCTCTCTCTCTCTCTCTCTCTCTCTCTCTCTCTCGTTTTCAACGTTTGCCCTTTCCTCCTCCTTTTACCGTTCTTCTCTCATCCAATTCCTCCTCCTCTTCAGTTCCTCTGCTCACTCCTCATTTCCTTTACCTCCTCTGACCCCCCCATCTCCTCTTTCATTATTATTCCTTTTCTCTCCAGTTTTCTTCTGTCTAGCTCTCCGGAGTCTGCTGTCCTTCCCTCTCCACACTTACCCACCTCTTTCCTCTTCTACCTCCCTCCTTCTCCCCCCCTTTTTTTCTCTCTCTCTCCTCTCCTCTTCCTCCTCTTCATCCGTCCTTTCCTCTTCCTTCCCATTATGCCTTCTGCACTTTCCTCCCTTCTTCTATCCCTCCTCCTCCTCCTCCTCCTCCTCCTCTTCTTCTCTCACCATACCATCTACCTTATCCTCACATTCCTCCCTTTTCTCATTGCTTCGAAACAACCCATCTCTCCGCCCCCCCCTTCTCTCCCTCCCTCCCTCCCTCCCTCCCTCCCTCCCTCCCGGACCGACCGCCGCCATTGCGACTATTCAGCCAAACGTTAAATCTCGGCGAGTCGGCCCGGGACTGTGCCTGTCTGTATGGCTAGTCTCGTCCCCAATCCCCTCAAGCAACGGGCCCCCATCCCTACACAACTTCACCGTTTACTCCCTTCCTCTCGAGAATGCTATTACACCGTCTGATTAATTTCTCCTTTTTTCTTCGTCCGTCTTTCCGTTTGTCTCTAAGTCACTTTAGACCGTCTGTCTGTCCACTCGCCTTTCTGTCCGTTCGTCCGTTTGCTCAATTCGTCCGTCTGTCCGGACGTTCGACCGTCCGTCCTTTTCGTCCGCGTGACCGTTCATTTCTTTCACTCGTCCTTTCCTGGTACCATTTACACGTTCGAGTGCTTCGAGTTTGCTTGTTTTGTCTCATCCTTTATTTGTTCCTTTCCTCGTTTTGTTTGAGCATTCGTTTGCTTCATTATCAGCACCAGTGGCTGCGTGATTGGTGCCTTTCTGGGGGAAAAAAAAGGAGGAGTCACCACCGGACCTACTGTGGATAATTGCAGTTCATGGCGACCAGTAGACCTCCTGCAGCTAAATGCCGTTCGTGGTAACCACTTGCCGTTGTTATCTATTTGCTCTCTTGCCTTTCTATACATCTGAACCATCCGTGTTCTTCATTTCTCGCTTGATTTCTCTTTCCTTTCTTTGCCCTTTCACTCGTAAATTTCATTTTTCCTCCTTTGTCTCGTCTTTCGTCCATTTCCTTGCGTTCGTATCTGTATGAACCAAGCCAATAGCCTTCCCCGCAACCTGGCATTTTCTTAGCCTTTTAGGTATCGCTGTTAAAAGGTAGTTGAAGGTGCTCTTGCCTCGGGGCTTGTGAAAAAACGGGTCGTTGTTTGTGTTCGCGTAATTATGAGAACGCTTCTTGGACGTGTCGGATTAACATTCGGCACCAGTACATGCATTACGGACATGTGGGAAACGGACCTCTCCATGCCTGACGGATATACGAGAAAACGGACCAGTTCGTGTCTTGACGGACAGATGAGAAACGGACCAGTACGTACCTGATGAACATACGACAAATGGACCCGTACGTACCTGACGGAGATATACAAAACAAACCTTAAAGTAAGTGACAGTATGTGTTTGACGGACTAAGAAGAGAATATCAGTTGTACGTTTAACGGACATACGGTATAAGTAACGGACCAGTTTACGTATCGGAGATATACAGGAGACGTTTCCATGTACGTTCGACAGACGTATATAACGAACGCGAATGACCACTGATCTGAGGCACCCTTCTGCCGGCAATATAAGGGACTGACTCGGCGTCTTCTGTCGGTGATATAAAGTCCAGAGGACGGCATGGGTCCGACCGGTGGCTGTCCTGCCGGCGATATAACTTACCCGGCCCGATGACTCTTCGATACCCTGGCTGGCCTCCTGTGTGTGTGTGTGTGTGCTTGGCAATGGTTAGGTCTCAATGCATATCTATGCGTTTGACTACGTGTTTGTGCTTATATGCGTTCATGTGTGTTTACGCGTACTTACATAAAGAAGTACGGAAAATACGTTAGAAAATCACCAGAGCAAAACATTATTGATCTTTATGATGTTTTAAGATGAGATTTCTTCTACCTTTTACATATGTTTTTGTTTTTTTTCCTCCTCGTAGTTTACAGAGCTCCACGCCACACGGGAGGACATTACAAAATGATGTGAGACGACTCGCAGATAAACCCTGGAAAGTGAATTACTGCATCGTGGAAGAGAAACAGATGGCACGCCTCAAAATGAGACGGTCGCTCTGGGCCAGAGCGCGTGCTCAGGCTGCAAGATATGTACGCTCCGTGTGTGCCACATGGTTAGACACCCAATTCCAAAAGACCTACACAGGTCGCTCAGAGAGAGAGACACACACATATATATCTCATGGTGAGATAACCAAATTCCACAGGTCGCCCAGAGAGACATCTTCGTGTTCATATTGCCAATTCCAGGAGACCCACCCGCAGGGTCCTTCAAAACTCCACTTCCGGGATATCTGCAAACGTGACTGGAAAGACTTATGATGCAATCAACACGTGGAGGATGTCTGACAAACGACAGTAACAAGTAAAGCCACGAGCTCCGTCCCCCGCACAAAATCACGATGAGAAATGACCCCTCTCAGCCCCAGGCCACAAGCAGTGCCGAAGGAAGGGAAAACAGCAAAAGAGACAGACACACACCCACGGTCGCTTCCCTCATGAGTTGTGCGGGCGACGCTAGCGATGACCGGGACCCCGTATCTCAAAAGGCCAGTCTACCTACAGTTTCTCGAAATGAAGTTTTGTCCCCATTATCTTGCAAGTCATTCACGGTAGCTTTGCAAGGCTATAGTCTTACGGAAATAGAATGACATCAGTTGAGTAAAGAGTTTCTTTGCTCTCATATTCTTCCATTGTTCTCGGGGTTATTGTATTACATTGGGGTTCATCTGGTCTACCCAGCGGTGCAGCATAATACACATCACCCGTACAGTCTGTCTAGTCTATCTTACAGTCTATGTCTTGCAGACTCGAGCGCACTACACAGCAGTGAATCTGCAAAATGCATCTATCTCATTACTCTTCAGTGGCACACTCCTCTCTTCCAATTTATTGAATTTTCTCCTATTAGTTTTGTTTCGGAAGGCCAAGTGTTGATTAAATCAGGAGAAGGACGCCTCTAGCCCAGGGCGACCATCCTACACAGGGAGTCATTCAGCGGAAGGAATCAATCATAGGATACGGGGGGGAAATTCAATCAGCAGTGGAGAGCAGGGTTGCAGGGAGTGGAATGGGGAGAGAGAGAGAGAGAGAGAGAGAGAGGAGGGATGGAAGGAGGGCATAAAGAAGGCAGGAAGAGAAGTAACGAAAATGGGAGAGGAATATTGCATGTCGGGAGAAACGGAAACAAAGAGAAAAGGGAGGAGAGGGGGTTGGACAGTAAGAGAAGAAAGAAAATGATTTGTGTGTAGGGTTAGCAAGAGTGAGAGTGATAGGGAGTAAGAAAAGAGGTGGAGAGTTTTTCTGTGAATCATAAAAAATCAGGAACGAAGTAAGTAAGTAAGAGGGTGTACATGAAACTGATAGAGGGAGAGAAAAATAATACAGTAAAAGGTTCGATGACAAAAGGAATCAAATTCATGATAGATACGCGTAGTCGGTAGCGAAACATGCATAGTTGCTTATAGCAGTAACATATACATACACTACTCTCCTTAGGCCCAGAGTAGCCAGAACGCTTGAAATTCAAATGGAAATTAGTTTCGAGGTTAGCATAATGTTTAGGGAAGTTGTAAAAGTGAGTGGTACCAGTGACGATGTGCAATACAGCAACGACTGACGTACTGTGTATGAATCGTTCTTAGATCTTGTTCGGACATCCGTCATTGTGGTTCCCGGAGGTGAAGCTCTCGGGGAAGAATTCGAGGTACATGGCAAGTGGAGTATGGGATTATAATGTAAATGAATAAAGGTGTAAATTAAAGAATTTATATACAAATGCATGAGCGATGTATACTGTAAGGTAGTAAAAAGCATTCATCTGATCTTTATTGAGAAACTCGTAGTTTCAGTGTTCAGTTATCTCGCCGATTCCTTGTAAATGAATTCAGATAATTACGGGTTTATTTTTCACATTTAGAAAGTTTTCACTCAGCTCATGAAACCGGACTCTCTGTAACCGGCTAGATCTAAAATATCTGTTGACTTGACAGCAATATTTTAGCCCCCCTAAAGCCAGCAGTCATTTCCCTCTACATATTTTGGCCAGGGAGTGAGGAAGCGGGCATGGCTAGGTCCTTCCACCGCTGAGAGCGGTGCCATTAGAGTCATATTATTAATAGATCTCAAAGGAAACCTCTGTGATCAATCATGAACTTCGCGTGTCAGAGAGAGCTAGAGAGAGAGAGAGAGAGTGGGGGGGGGGGGCGGGGGAGAGGGTGTTGAGGGCCGGGAACAGGGGAAGG
>JAYMFT010289362.1:0-10383 GCA_038088735.1 Panulirus argus | reverse complement strand
GGCGAGATACTGACGCAGAGGTCATCACGCTCCTGCTGCTGCTGCTTCGTCAGGCTGGTGGTGGGTGGTGGTGGTGGGAGGAGGAGACACGCTCGTCAGGCTGGTGGTGGTGGGTGGCGGAGAACGCATGTTGGGTTGAAGTGGCTCTCACTGCTGAAGTGGCTGAAGTGGGTTTTCGACAAGTCAGTCGTTTAAGAGTAGACTTCACAAACACTTCGCGTCAAGTGCACGACTTGACTGTACTCTACGAACGGAGGCATGTCTACTTCTACCCTGAAACGTTTGAAATGAAGTAGAAGAGCACCTACCTAGTCCTACCATGAAGAGGACGAGTGAGAATGTGGTGTACCTTGTTTTAGTAATATGTGAAAGACAAGTTACCTAGTCCTGCTCTAGAGGGACGGACACAAGTGGAGGAGGAGAACCTGTTTTTACCAAGGTGGTGGAAAACAAGGGCGAACAGACAGACACGTACCTGCATTGCACCTGGAGGAGACAAGTACAAGTGAGGGAGCACAGTAGAGGGACGAATGGAAATGGAGACGACACACCTGGTATTGTCTTAGAGGAATTAGTGCGATTGAAAGGGTGCCTTTGCTTCCCCCTCGTCAGCATGAGGGAGCTGCATGACGATGGAACCTGCTGTTGTGGCGCGAGGCATGAAAAGGGTATATGCCAAGGCTTCCCGTGAGGGTAGAGCTGCCCGAGTCCCACGGAGTGAGGGAGGTGAGGTCGGGGGCAGTCATTAATTAGCGAGTGCACGATCTATGTTTTCATTACGGCAACACGCTTGCATTCATTATCCATGCGTTATACATACAGGCGCCGCCACGTTCGGGTATGCATGGGGAGCTGTGATGGGACATAGTCCCCCATTCCCCCATCCCTATTGGTCTTGCCTCCGCATACTAATAAAGTGAGGGAGACACTCTGTGTGTGGGGGGGGGGGGGGGGGGGGGCGCCGCCGCCTGTGGTGGTGGTGATGGTGGTGGTGGTGGAGAGGAGAGGCTGCTAGAAGGGAACTGTGGTGGGGAGGAGAGTTATTATGAGGTCAGGAAACTATTGGAGTTGGAAACACTCCACTCGTGTGTTGTCACAAGGTGTTCTGGATATCTGTCTGTACTCCCCTCTTTTTCGTGCTGTTTACAGTGTCTGACTTAAATTGATTTTCATCTTAATTCCTACGACTTCGGGAAGTATTTATCATTTACAGACTTTTTTTTTTTCTTATTGCTTACACTGCTTTGTTTTGACATGAAGGATTCTTTATTTATTCACTGCGTAAAACGTGTTCGTTGTAAATACTCCATCGAACATGATCGTAGATCATGGCTTTCTGGAATTATGGGTGTACGTAGCTCACAACGTTAGGGCGGTGCTGGGAGTAAGACAAATAATAAAGTTTTAGTAACTTGGGAAGATGTCTGCCATTAACTGTCAATATGATAGTAGTGGAGGCTCCCCTCAAATCACAACATCAACTGGAGTGGAGGCTTCCCCCTCACCACAAAGCCATCAAGTCAAAGATTCAAAGGAGAATATTCGCTCCAAGACACACGTAGTACTCTGGCCTCAGCTTGTGACACACCCCAACTCCGCAAGGCCGTCACCACAGCAGGAGGAGAGGTCCAACTTTCACACGACTCGTAAAGCGTCAACATAATTACTAGGATAATTAATTCTGTCTTTGACAAAAGCCCCGGCCGGTAACTTGCCTCGGCCCTCCTGCGTGAATATTCTCCATCATAATCCACCCAAACATCTGTGCAGTACAGATACCCAACTAGAGAGAGATCTTCTGCACTCAACCTCTGGAGATCTTTCTTAAAGAATATTTTCCTCCTTTGAAATGTCATATTATTTCGATCTTCTTCGGCTGCGAGGTCGGCTCGTCAAAGGACTCGCGTCAAGAGGAGTTCCGTCCTGTCCCTGCCACTGGACGTAGCGCAGCCTTGGAGCTGCAGGAGCCTTTGTTTGGATGTTAGGTCCTCGTGAGGTTATAGCCCTAGGACCCGTTTCACAGAGGGGTCTTCGGATACATAACAATAATAGAATTAATAACAGTTAAATATCCTTTAAATGACTTATATTACAGGCTGTACTAAATGCTTCTCTTCATCAAAATGTCGTTAGTTTCTCGAACTATCATCACATACCTCGTAGGAAGCGCCCGGTAGCAGCGATGATTTCGTTCCCTGGGCAACGCAGATATATATATATTACCCATTCCACGATTTCCTCCCAAACGGATGTCTGTGGAATACTAAAAATCCTCCTCAGTTTCCCAAGATATAGGTACATTGGGTTCGGGTTCTCTGTTTGGCAGCTAAGTTCATAATCGCGTAATTCCATACGAAGCGGCGCTTCCTGGAGGTCGGATGGGGAGACATAAAGTGTCTTGATTTGGTCTTCAGTGGCTGGAGGCGACGCAAGCTGTTCGTCATCTCTCTGGTATCGGGAAATGAGTTTGAGTTGCTCGAGGACAGCAGGGAGTTGTGCCGTGGCTGGCATAAGGATGAGGTTGGGAGTGTATGCATCGCGAAATGTTCTGTCCGTCCTCATTACTCTCGTGAAATGCGCTTCGTCTTTGCTGTCTTCTTCTCCTCCTCTCGTTCCAGCTCATGAAGCAATTGCGTTTATGTAAAACTCGACTTCGGATCTTCTTTCCTTAACGGTTGAGTTGGTTGGCTAGTCGTTTCGTCTTTAAGGCTGTCAGACGGCTGCCAGGGTCATTAAGGCAGTTAAGGTCAGGTCATAACCACCGACTAAGGAAAGGAAAAAGAAACGCGAAGGAATTTGTCGGGTTTCAAGTTGATTTCGAGACCATACGACGGCCTCACTGTCAGGCCTAGCCATTCAAATGCTCACTTCTAAGCTTATTACGTCTTTAGTAACATTCATAAACATAAGAATTATCATTTTATCTAATGATGTAGATTTTTTTGTAAAGAATAATAATGATAGTAGTAATAATGATAGTGAAAGAAAGTGCGATGATAATGATGAAAATAATGATGATAACGATAATAATAATGATAATAATCATAATAATAATTATACTACTACTACTACTACTAATGATAATAATTATAATAATAATAGTAATGATATTAAAAATAATAATAATGATAATAATAATTATAGTAATAGTAATAATAATAATAATAATAATAATGATAATAATAATAATAATAATGATAAAAATAATAATAATAATAATGATAACGATACTGGTAATAAGCGTAATCATAATAGTATTAATGGCAATAATAATGATAATAGTAATGGTAATGATAATCCATCATTATCGTGAGTTATCATTCAGGCGAGAGCTTGGGATGGGTTACTACGACCAGAAATCCCCACCCAGGATGGCCCAGCTTCGGGAGTAATCTGAACTTAGGTCGTCTTGCTCGACCTAACTCGACCCAAAAAATGGAAAAAATTCCCCGAGGTCGAAAAAAAAAAAAAAAAAGCTGTCTTATTTCTAAGGACTGTATTGAGGCTGAGTGACCTTTCTTCGAGGGAAAAGTTTGTGGGGGTTGCCTTACTGTCCCCGGCTGATCGAAATGGACAGCTGGGAGGAAGGAAATAAGGAAAAACCTTTGACTCGGATGCGACGATGGGTTGAATTTGATGGTTAGCTGGGGAAAGAGAGAGAGAGAAGAGAGAGAGAGAGAGAGAGAGAGAGAGAGAGAGAGAGAGAGAGAGAGAGAGAGAGAGAGATGAGAAAAGATTCTCGTAAATCCTTTACTGACGGGTGAAGGGAACTATTGTACAATATTACAAAGAAAAAAGATCCGTCACTTGTAATCAGCCAGTTAGCATTACAAGGGTTGAGAAAGCATAAAGGCAGCCATCACAGCTTATTAGAGATTATCATCTGACGCTTAATGTAAAAAAAAAAAAAGCATAAGGTTAAAGCTGAGAGATACGTACTTCATTTGATGATTACTGAAGCATTATTTATTACGTAGCTCGCTAGATGTATATATACACAGCTGACTAGGCGTATATGCCGTGTAAAGCCTTCCAAATTAAAGCACTATACTGGATGTTTTTTCAGGAAAATATCTTATAATATGAGAGAGTATCTCGTGTATAAGACTTGGCATTAGGCCCTTTGTTAGATGAATACGGTGCTGACAAGAGCAGATGATGATGAGAGAGAAGATTATACTCTGTCTTCCTTCACGCTTAACTCATGAGAGAGATGGTTAAGTGAGTTTCATGAGAGGGTAAACACAGTAGGTTGAAGATTGAGGATTATGAGGGCTTCGGACACCGCTGGTAGAGCCCCATCAGCTAAGGGTTGGTTGGCAAGCTGACTGGAAATCGAGGTACCATTCACGAGAGTACCTATGGAGAAGGTAGGAGGTACCACTGACAGAAGCACCTATGGAGCAATATTTACCGAGCCAGCAGCCAGTTCCAGTATATATTTTGATGTTCTCAAGGTGTCGATTTCAAGCACCCTATTCCGAACGTCACTGAGAGAGTCTTAGATATATGACCAGTTATCCAGAAGAAGGATATTCCCAGAAACAATCCAGGCATGGTAGCTGAGCGTGGGTTATTTATGGACCTTCTCTATCAGAGATTAATGTGAGACAAAGAGAGAGAGAGAGAGTGATGGCGCCACGAAGAGAATAAGGGCTGAGGTTCCCTCCTTCCCCCTCTCTTCGCCCTGTTCCAGAGTTAGTTCTAGCTAGCGTTCGTGTCGAAGTAGATGAGGTTCCAGGGGGCGATTGGGGTTAATTAAACGTCTTGTCCAAAAGTTCTTGTCGAAGTAAGGCTTCAGAAGATATGACCCGACGTTACCGACTGCTTTGGTCAAGCGTTCTTGTCAAGGGAGAGTGAATCTTCAGTGGGTTATCCAAGGCTAGTTATCTTTTACCCAAACGCTTTCGTCATCGTGGAGCGAGTCTCCAATGAGCTTTGCTTGATACGTCAATCTCTGAATCTTTGACGTGAATTCTATCAGTAATACTACCAATCCAAGACCACATGCATTACGACTTCAACTAATATTCTTACTATTATTTGTAATAGTTTCATGAAATTGGTTAGTGTAAAGCTACTAAGATTCTTGCCTCTGGAAATGCGTTAGATTATGATCAGTCAGAATGAGGCTAATCTACACTGAGGAAAAAATGAAATGTGATTTAAGCGAAGGTTTTTACGGTGTGGAGGCTTGTTCTGGACAGAAGTGGGCGTGTTCCAGGGGAAATAATTCTCTTTTATCCTATTTTTCTCTCTGCCTATATCCGTTTCTATCCTTCCCTTTCTTTTTTTATTTTCCTTCCTTTCTCTCTCCTTCAGCTACGTGGAAAGGATAGGAGAGATGATATGCATAAGTGCACTCAGGCACAATGCATATGTATACGTTACACATTTATTCTGCGTATGCATGTCCCTGCACAGTTTATGATTTGTATTTATATATACATTCTAGTGTATCTATTATCTACGATGTTTATAGAGTGTGTTTCTACATAATTCATATGTATATATAAATCTTATAAGTTCCTGTACATCTATTCTGTGTATGTAAATTTACTGCATATTCTAAACTGTGGTCATATACATTCCAGCACATATATTATATGTATTTTTTGGTGTAAATTTCTACATATCAATTTCCTTTGTGAATGTGTGTTTGATCCTGCAAGATTATCCCGTGCACATAGTAAGGGCTCGGGCGGCTAAGCCCTTTTAATGCTTACTACTTAATTCGCCGATAATACGGGAAATTTTCGTTTACGTTCTCTAGCAGGGAGGGAGGGATTGGGGGGGAGGGTGGAAACTGCTGGGGAGAGAGAGGAAACATTATGGGGAGAGAAAAAAGAAAAACTGTACTGGAGAGAGTGATCATGAGGTTTTGAGTGAATGTTATTGGGAGAGTGAATGTACTCTGAAGTACATGGGATGAACAGATAAAAAGATTGGCCAGGATTGTGGTATGAGCTACCTCCTCACCCACCGCTCCCTCCGGCTCAACTGCCAGCAGGAAATAGACGAGAAAAAGAAGAGAATCACCATGGAAATTTTTTGGAGGGGATACTGCCACGGTAATTTTACAGGAATAACAGTTGGGCTAATCTGCTGCATTGCGGCTTGATTCTGAAGACGGAAAATACTGTCTAGTGACACTTAAGATCACGCATTGATAACATATATCACTGAAGTGTATTTGTCTAGACTTGATTTAAAGTATTTGACGGAGGGAGAATAACTCTGGTAGGGGAGAGTGAATGTATCGAGGAGATCAAGTAGTGGGGTGAGGAGAGAGAGCAATTGT
Organism: Panulirus argus; assembly: GCA_038088735.1. Lineage (NCBI taxonomy): Eukaryota > Metazoa > Arthropoda > Malacostraca > Decapoda > Palinuridae > Panulirus > Panulirus argus. The sequence continues at coordinate 4,082 of JAYMFT010289362.1, read as the reverse complement.
GAGAGTGGACTTAGTGGGAGAGGAGGCTCAGTGAGATAGGGAGCCAGATCTGGTGAGAGAAAGTGCATAGCACTGCAAAGCATTGGATTGCAACATAGCATAGCTAAAAGCATCTTGAGTGTAAGTAAACAACAGACAAAGTCTTGAAAAACAAACATCAGTCATATGAGTGGAAAAGCTGAGCACCAAAATGAGGCTGTTTTATGTGAGCTGTTGTCCAATTTTGCTTTTCTTTTCTTACCTGAGCATGAAGAGATCTTGAGCCGTATCTTGAGAACAGAAATGAAAATCGTCTATTTAAGATTATTGTATCAAATAGACGATAGAGAGGAGTGGGTAGATTGTCAGAGGAGGACCTTGGATGTCTCGTCGTGTGTGTGTGTGTGTGTGAGAGAGAGAGAGAGAGAGAGAGAGAGAGAGAGATAGAAGATAAAAAGCTGTACTTTAAGCTTTATAGGAGCCTTCAATAACGTCTCCTCGGAGCATCAAAGGAGGTAGTTGGAGAAGAATGTACGAAAGAGAAGATTTACTTAAGCTTCACGCGCGTCAAACGTTTAGGAGCCCGTTCATCTGTAAGGAGCAGGAAGTGATCGAGTTTGACGAACGGCTCAGAGTGTGAGGGTAATGATCCTGTTTGGGGAACGGCGCACACAGTTAGAAGCAACGATCCTGTTTGGGGAACGGCGCACGGTTAAAAGTAAATTGATGCTATGGGAACGGCACACATTGTTGAAAGTACTGATGCCGTGTGAGGAACGGCACATACGAGGTGAAACGTAACAAATCCCCTGTGGTGAACGGCACCCAAAGTACAAAATGAGTGCAGAGTGTGGCGAACGAAATCAAAACTTCCCTTGAATAGATTTGATTTAAAAAGAAAGCCAGAAAGCTTTATTTTTTTCTCTTCTTCTTCCGGAGTAATCAAGTGATAAAAAGAGTTCAGAGCAGGAGATAATAATACTCTTGCAGAGATAGACTATAGGGGAATACTCGTCTCGTATCCAGGCGAGAGATCAGAGACCAACGAAGGAAGAGAGAGATATATTTGTCGATTTCATTGGCTGTGTGTACTGGTCACCACTCTGTGAAAACAGAGGTAGGGAGTTAACCATAATAGATAGATAACATAGATAGATGGGTTGTAGAAAAGAATAGAGAAGGATGGAAGGAGACAAGAAGGTCGCCTGAAGCTGTCCTCCCTCACACACACACACACTCTCTCTCTCTCTCTCTCTTTATGTCAGCTTTAACAGATTGAAGTGATGAGGTCTTGGTACCCACGCATCAGATGATTGGCTGCCCCAAAAATGAAATATGCCGAAATGGATTTCCCCTGGAAGGAAATTGAAGTTAGAAAGAAACTGATCGTGGCGATGGATATATTACCCTTTGGAGTGAAATATGAGCTTGACAAGGATACGGCCGTACACGGAAAATGATGAAGTGTTCAGGAGGAGGGAGGGAGGGAGGCGTGTGTGTGTGTGTGTGGGTGTGGGTGTGGGTGTGTGTGCCGCGAAATGATTGGTAGGTGAAGTATGTGCGCGTGTGTATGACTTGGGTAAAGAAGGTCACAGATTAGAGGCAAATGGAGTAAGGAAAACGCCGAGAAAGTTGCAAATATGTTCGTGTGAGCGAGAGGAGCGAGTATTTAAGAAGACGGTCAGCAGCTGCTCACGAGAGGGGAAGAAACTGGGACAATATCTCAGGAAACATTTCGGAAATAAATAAAGAAACAGGGCAGAAGGAGAGATAAATCTATGATGAATTTAATGTTATATAAAGATCTTTCAAATACTGAGAGTGAACTAAGTTTGTGGGATGGTTTAGCAAAGTACCCATTGATCACAGGGGTATAAGTGCCCTCTGATGGTAGTGCTAAAAGTGCCCCAGTGACGGCAGTGGTGTGGGTATCCACTGGCCACAGTGCTGTAAGTACCCCCCCTCCCCCCACTGTGATCATAGTGGTGTGTAAGTACCCACTGATGGCAGTGCCGTGAGTTCCCAGTCAGTGATGGTTGCGAATGGACACAGTGCATTACGAAGTCTATAGATGGCGTGGAACTAAGGACAAATGAGGGACGAGGCAGGAAATGTTTATCCAGGAAAAATTTTTCAATTTAACTTGAGTCCACCGCAAAAGACGCGAGGAGAATTAAAAAGTCAGTTTTGAGGTTGACAGATTACAAGACCATATTGGAAAGCCTTCCCTTGACGTCTTCCTGAGACCGAAATGTTGGAGGAGGAAAAATTCTCTCATTTCATTCACATCTTGGGATGAGAACTCGAGTAGGTAGTGACTGATCTTCTCCTTACGTAAGGCAAGATTAGATTCCGTGTGTCATAACCTATGCCCTCACTGTCTTTTACTTTCTTTTTCGTGAACGGACCGACGGATGAATTTCAACAACACCTTAGGACAAATGTATTTGTCGGTGTCGGATCCTGTCCTACGTGGGCTCTAAGGGATCAAATAGAATGATTTATTACACAAAGGGATTATTATAAACGCTCACGAAAACAGAGAGAGAGAGAGAGAGATTCGTGCTATACTTTTCTCCTTCACCTGTGATTCACGAGGGATTAGGTTGGAGATGTCTAGGTGGGGGACTACCTAGGTGAATTATAGGCCAAGGATGAGGTATGGCGTTGAAGATGGGGCCGAGCTGAGGGAGAGATCATAGAGGATCAGAGGCTGGAGAGAGAGAGGGAGAGGGAGGGAGGGAGGAGGAGGAGGAGGAGGGAGCGAGGCAGGGGGAGATATAACAGGAAAGGGAGCAAATTGGGAGAGGTAAGAGTACAATGGGAGGGAGGAAGACCTCCTAGGAGGGTGGGCTGGAACTGGAAGTGTAACACGAGGACTGGAACGAGTCAGGAAGACAGAGGGCGAGGGAGAACAAATGGGTGAAGAGGAGGGCAGACTGGTGATCAGGGAGGCCAACGGACACGGAGATAGATAGAAAAGGTAAGAAGAGAAGAAGGAAAGAGGAATAGGAGTAGGTAAAGAAAAGTAGCTAAGGGGTGGAAGAGAACTCACAAATACAAGGAAGAGGAAGGAATCATTTTGCTGTCCTAGGAGCCAGTGTGAGTGTGAGATTATGAAGGCATTTTGCGAGTATTGTGAAGACAGAAACATGCATTTTCTGTAATCACCATTTCTCAGCAGCTGGTGGTGGTGGTTGAGATTCTTGTAGTTTGCGAGACAATGTCAGTCCGTCTTGGGTCTGCGTTTAGAAAACCAAACGTAGACCAGGAGAACAGAGAACGAGCTGTCAGAAACCTAACGAATCCCATAATAACAGAGGATGGTGTATGGCATAAAATTAGGCATAAAGGTCTAACTTTCTCTGGCGTTCCATAGCTGGCACAGGTCGGGTGTGTGTCTGTGAGTGTATTGGCACAGTTAGGTGGACAAGTGCGTGTGTTGTGTATAAGGAAGGACCCGGGTACACACCAAACTCAGAGAAACACGTGGAGTCTCATGTCATATGATTTCTGACACACTATCAAACTCTTTTTGATTTCTAATTCTAAGACTTTCAAAAGGTGCTTTTGTTTTTTATTTTTAAACTGTCACTCGTATGATAGACGATAGTTGGGTGACACAGGGTTTTATCTTGTGAGAGGCAGCTGTAATCTCTTTCCTAATCATGACACATGCACGTGATTGCTTTTCATTTTGGGGGAAACCTGTCAATTTTTCACGAGGCCAAATCCTTCAAGATCCTTAACCTACTCGGCGTTCAGGGAAGGACTGCGTGGGGTTGGGGTTGAGGGGGTCACATGACTCTTAATTTACCACGAGGATTAGAACGTAATCACGGGGATGCCCCGTGGCCTTGTGGCGCTTAGCCAATCATTTGTCAGGAGGCGTCGCATCCTGGCCGTCCCTTGGGGTGGGGTGGGGGGGTTACGGGGTACCGTGGGGGAGTGGAATGGGGAGAGAGGGAGGGAGGGAGGGAGGAGGGAGGGAGGGAGGGAGGGAGACCAGGTGCATGTGGTACTGGGAGAATGGAGTGAAAGGGATTTTGAGCGATCGGGGCCTGAACATGCAGGAGGGTGAAAGGTGTGCCCGGAATAGAGTG
>JAYMFT010289351.1:0-10383 GCA_038088735.1 Panulirus argus | reverse complement strand
GCACACACACACACACACACACACACACACACACACACACACACTCTCTCTCTCTCCGTGGTGTAGCATGGGCCACACCTGGGTCAGACTAGCATAGGTTCGAATCATGGGCGTGGCAGTCGGGCTATATACAAGCCAGGCGTTCATCCTCACCTTGGGGCTGGTTGATAAATGGGTACCTGGCTTAGGCTAGTGTGTGTGTGTGTGTGTGTGTGTGTGTGTGTGCCTACATGCATAGGTGTAAAGACATAGTCCATATCTACAGGTTAAGAGACCAGGGCAACACGAGTGTAAAGTTCTCTCCCCATAACACACAAGTATAATACAGTAATCCAACACACATACAAACAAAATGCGAAGGAGGTCTTGGAAAGCATTTAAATGTCAAGAAAAGACGAAAATAACACAAACGTCTTGACCTATTTAAGGCCCGTCCTTGGTCGTGATGACACCTTCCCCTGTTTACCGAGGATGCATGCAGCTACAGCGTCTGCAAAAAGCCATGTCCGCCTTCCCATACGTTTTCGAATGCGATGGCTTTCTCATCCCACTTTTGGCCTTGATTACCATCTGTTGATGTCTGGGCATGAGATTGGCAAGGCTGCTATAGTACTCTAGGTCCACGTTTTGGATTCACGAGGTCGTAAGTCTCCTGAATGAGGTGGTCCACGACAGCTATGCAGAGTGCGAACACAATAGACACACAAACTGCATCATGATATTTATGAGTACTAACACACTCCAATCACACCGAAGGGCCATAACAACATCTAACAAGTGTTAATGCATTAGATACAACATGAAAACTAATATGTATCCTAACAAATCTAACTCAAGGCGTACCATAACGTCTTCAAAGAGAGTTAACACATTACAATTTCACACGAGGTCCAAAGTGTCACCCACCTCAGAACATCAGTCTTACACAATGATACTATAACCATCAAAGATGCCATCAGACCCACACAAAGTGTACTGCGACACCCAGTGGTAGTACAGACAGGCCAGAATAACACTTAAGGTCAACATGACGTTTTCAAAGACAACATTCCCGAGTCAAACGGAAAGTTCCCGATATGTGGGTCTCGTACAAAGTACACTGAGACACCTAATGATAATCGGAACACACTAGACTCACCCAAAGAGCACTGTATGAGACTTCAAAATAGCATTAACGTACCAGGTTCCCGCAAATGGTACGCCATGATGCCCAACATTGTTCCAATGTCGTATGGAAACATAGGCTTGACAGATGCAATTTCTTGGAGGGTCTGTACAGTAGTGCTGCGGAATACATTCTGACTCGTCAGTCAGGGTAACATCCAACATTACACCTCCCTCCACGTCATTCATACCCAACCACTCAGACAAGCAACTGACGACAACTGGGCGGCAAAGCGCATTCACACCACTAGAGCGCAGCACTCATGCACACACAGATTCATTCACTCCACAAAACGGGCTACCGCTGCGCTTGCTCACCCTCTTGGGTTCGCACGTACGCCACAACTTCCCTAAGGCAACGGGGCCGACTTAAGGATCCGCGATGTCTGAAGTTTCTTGCTCATCGTTGTCGCAAGTCCGAGAATCCCTCCTCAGCGCCATTCGGTGTGGCGCTTGTCGCTGGCGGCCACTACGGCACGAGAGCGGCGTGCTTAGACACCCCACCAGAACTGAGCTGGGCGGAGGCCATAGGAGTCTTTGCCTCAGGTGTAGACTTCACGGTACTCCCTGGCACCATCAGACTATGGGGCCGAAGGAACCCCCTGGTCCTCCACAGGATGCGACCACTTCCCGTCTTGACGGTATAGTCCCAGCGAAATCCCAGACTTACGTGTGATAAAATCCAGGCGGTCCTAATCCTGGACGTCTTCGTATGCGACGAGGTGCGGCCGGGGAAGCCCTTGCGCTGTGGTCATGCCGCACCTGTGTTCTAGAGTGCTTAGCCCTGGCATCAAATTCATCTGCAGTAAACGAGAGATGAAGTGTAGGCACCGCCCACCTCATGGATGGTCTTACCGTACCTGCGCCTGTGACCTTCCCTCAGCGCGGGGCGTATTCCTCAGCTACAACATTCGACGCGCGACGACTTCCTCGTCCGGGTGTTCCTTTCCTGTTGTAGGCATTAACAGCTTCTTTAGGATCGTAACGTGGACGACGTGAGCTGTGGTCCTCTGTCGGTCTCATAGCGTGTCCGCGAACATAGGTCGCAGGAAACTTACGTCGACGCAGACACCGTCCGTGGGTATGAAACACATATAGCCACCCGGACTGGCGATCGACGTACAACAGGAAGGTTCGGCTTGCCACATGGAAGTGTTCTACCGAAACAGATTCAGACACTCGGCTTGGAGGGTCATCGTCGTGCCACATTTCATTCTGCTGCTTAGGGAGAGAGGGAACGGTACTGGCAACACCAAGGTATTAAATTTCGATGTCCCATACGATCCCTGGCTAATAGAAAGTCTGCCTGGCCCGAAGTTTGGTGCTGTCCACTCCCTGACGACCGTCATGCAGGCGTGTCAGTGTCTCCTGTAAGAGACTGCAGGGTATAACCAGCTCAGTACGACCGTAAGAAGTGTTAAGCCATTATGCCTCCAACCCTACGGAAGTTACAGCGTCATGAGGGGACTGCACAGGGTATGTCGGCCTTCGGACGTAGCGACTAAGGCGTGTGAGGTTCACACTCTACCTCATTCCAGACGGGCTCTTCGCTACTGGGACAGGAGGATGGCACCAAGCTGTAGGGTAGTCCGCCTCCTCCATGATGGCCTGAGCAAGCAAGCCATCCAGCTGTGCCTTCGTTTCCTTACGCCAGCCTTGAGGGATGGCGCGGGAAGCTGTCACGGCGATAGGACGAGCATCGTCAGTGGGCTGGACACGCATGTCGCCTCCATAATCTCTCGCAGTGCCTGCGATGCACGGAAGACCCTTGTGAAGGCTGCAACTTTGGAGGCGGCGTGTCCTGATCTCTGTTGCTGTGGTGCAGTGTTCGTGCAGCCATCGGTAACTTCATTGCGCAACACTTGTTCATCCTTGACCCACCTGTGACTCCCTCATGCCTGGATCTGCGCAGGAAAATCCTTTGGCAGGAGTCGAACCAGCTTAGTAAGGCTCCTTTCACCACCCTGACGACTTACACTACTGCTTTTGATCGTCTGTCTCCCAACTCCAGGTGTGACGAGGTCCCCAAGCAGGTGAGTGGCTGGCGACCGGCAGCGAAGAGACCAGTGCTGCCTGGGAGCTCTAGGGCGGACTGATACCTAAAGATTCACCCATATCAAGCTAAATGCCAACGTGGCTCCTTGCCCTAGCGCTGGGCGTCCACAAGGAGGTGTCGCAGCCCGCAGGGTGGGTGGCGCTGACCTCCACCCGTGGCACCGGACCCGACGACACAGTTACCACAGAACGGTCTGGTTCTGACGCTCGGCCCTCGCGCTTCCTTAAGGGAACTGCTTCGAAACTTCATCTCGTGAGGCCCGCACAGAATTTCTACACACCACCGCAAAATGACCTCGCTTGCCACAGCACAAGCATTCCTTAGCCACAGCCTCTCACGTCTGCATGACCATGTGGCGATCCTTGCCATACCTAAAGCATATACTAGGGTTAATTCGTTCACTGCATGGTTTATGATATTGCTTGTTCTGAGACACTTTAGCCAACGCATGACCCAACGAGCCTCGAATCAAAACAGTGTTCGTATTAACATTCGGAAGCTCAACGTATGATAATGGTACTTTATAAGTACTTTATAAATCCTCTTCCTCAAATATGCGTTTCACTGCTTCCTCATCGCGAGTCACTATAACGAAACGATCACTTGGCGGCTGTTTAAACAAATCTCACACAAGTCACAAAAATATGCTATTTCTTTCAAATCCCCAGAAAATCTTCAAACGTTTCACCCAGTTCATGAGTTCTTGAGTAGAAATCCCTCCGGTCCACGATGACGTTCCGCTCCCGAAGATGCGTGTATATAACGGTACAGTAATCCCGTCGGCGCTGCGTGGATGCGAGGCGTGGGCTTTAGACAAAAATGTAAAGAGGATGGCTGTGTTGGAAATGAAATGTTTGAGGGCTTCGTGTTGTTTGGAAGGGTTGATCGATCAAGAAGTGATAGCGTTAGAGAGATGCTTGGTTATACGAGGAGTATGTTCGAGAGAACTGAAGAAGGTGTGCTGAAATGGTTTGGACATATGGAGAGGATGAGCGAGGAGAGGATGACTAAGAGGATATACATGTCGGAAATGGAGGAAACAGGGAAAAGGGGGAAATCAAGGAGGAGGTGGGTAGATGGAGTGAAAGATGCTTTAAGGCTTAGGGCCTGAACATGCACAAGGGTATGAAGCGTGCAAGGGATAGAGCGATTTAAAGCGATGTGGTATACAGGGGATAACATGCTGTCACTGGACTGAGCCAGGACACATGAAGTAGTCGGGGAAACCACAGAGAGGTCTGTGGGACTTAGGTGCGAATAGGGAGCTATGGTTTCAGTGTATTACACATGACTAGAGAATGGACGTCATCGAACGAGCCCATTTCCTCGTCTGTTCCTAACGCCACTTCGCTAACGCGGGATAGGCGAAAAACTATGATAAAACAGTCGAACAAAGATCCATTCACTCACATACACACATACATACATACATGCACATATATGTAGAATACATACATATAAATACCAACATATACATATATACATACATATACATACACATGCATATACACATATTCATACTTGCTCGCCTCCATCCATTCTTGACGCCACCCCGCCCCACAGGAAATAGCAACGCCACCCCCTGCGTCAGCGAGGTAGCGCCAGGAAACAAACGAAAAGGCCACATTCGCTCACACTCAGTCTCTAGCTGTCACGCGTAAGGCATCGAAACCACAGCTCCCTATCCACATCCAGGCCCCATACACCTTTCCATGGTTTACCCCAGACGCTTCACATGCCCTGGTTCAGTCCAGTGACAGCACGTCGACCCCGGTATACCACATCGTTCCATTTCACTATATTCTGTACATGCCTCTCACCCTCCTGCATGTTCAGGCCCCGACCGCTCAAAATCCCTTTCACTCCATCCTTCCACCTCCAATCTAGTCTCCCGCTTCTCCTTGTTCCCTCCACCTCTGAAACATGTATCCTCTTTGTGAACTTTTCCTCACTCATTCGTTCCATATATATACCTGACTGTTATATTTCTCTCTCTTGTATCTCTCCTAATGATCATTACACGAAAGTGCACTTGGGAAACTATCGTGTTTCATTTCCTCGTGGATCAGAAGGAAAATATATATATATATTCTTATAAACTTTCAAACAAAAGTGCTTTTGTTATCCAGTAGTTTTCCCTTCTCTTATTTTAAGCAGGCCAGTTCCCTAGAGCACGAAAGACATACCTCACGAACGCCATGATGGAAAAAGCTAAGAGAATTACATCGGAGGGAACTCCCAGCCGACTGGAGATGACGTCACGAGGGATCCTGCGGGAGCATGAATGAAAGGCTGGATTCCCGCCGTGGGAAACCTGGGGGAAGGATGTGTTTACAGAACACGAGAGGGACGGGAGGGAGGGAGGGAGGAGGGAAAACCATGGGGGCTACCTGCCCAAGCGAGGCCTGGCTGCCTCAGAGGAGGATGGATCTCTGACGCGTCGGGCAACACGAGCCGTTCTTTTAAGGGTTCTGGAACCGTAATGTGCAGCCCGAAAATCAACAAGAAAATAACTCTGCTCTCTCTCCCTCCCTCTCTCTCCCTCTCTCTCCCTCTCTCTCCCTCTCTCTCTCTCTTTATGCATATGCATACAAGTTGATATACGTATTTGTATGATTTACATATACACGCATATCATAAGTGGGCGAGACATTTACTGGAGAGAACAACATGGCCGGCCTTCCAGTCCTGGATTGCAAAAGGAATCACGGACGAGAAACAGAACTACGTAATGCTCCAGCGACTCTTGCCGCGTGGGAGAAGGGAGCAAGGGAGCGTGAGGCCTGGAGCTTCAGTGGGAGGGAGGGAGTTAGGGGGAATGGCTGGCAACGCCTCCCTGAGGATCATCAACCAGGGAGCGTTATGTGTTGTGCGGTGTATGGCCAGTGGCATCAACAGAGATGGCCTTCCTGGAGTAGGGGATGGTGGCCACAGGGCCATTACAAGACAGGATGGCCTTCCTGGTGTCAGAGATTGTGGTCCATGGCCAAAAAAAAAAAAGACAGACGAACTTCCTGATGATATGAATGATCGTCTATAGCCATCAAAGGGACAGTGGACGGTTCTGCTTGTATCAGGGTGGCCATACATGGCCACTGACGGGACCGATACGTACAAACACACACACACACACACACAAGAGATGGGGCCCCACGAGTGTAGAACTCCATTCCAGTACGGTACAAATAGGCACTTACAAGCATATAAAAACACACGTGTGTATGTCTGTAAGAGGAACAGCATGCATGTGCGTGTGTGTGTTTGTGTGTGTGTGTGTGTGTGTGTGCGTAAGGAGAAACAGGGAGCAAGATAAAGGAGGAGAGAGAGAGGGAGAGAGAGATGGAGAGGAGTCAAGGCATCACAGTAAAATACAAAAGAGAATATAACATTCAACCCCATTTGCATAATCGAGTAAAGCCAGCGCACACGCACACACACACACACACACACACACACACACACAGGGTATTTCCCCACCATAAAATGAGGGGAACCCATGAGGCTGGAGACGATAATGTATGTGGCAGGGAAGAAGAGTCGCCTCTTGGAGGAGGCAACAGGCATGAGCCCCACTGCCAAAAGAGAATGCAAGAATCCTTCAACGTCGGCCGTAAACCACACTCCAAGCGATGTGTGGTCGCAAACTACACAATCCCGCAATTAAATTTGCTTAGAAATGGATTCCTTGGCCGAGCGAGATATATGGCGCATGAAGAGTGTCCTCCTCTGTATGTTGATGTGGTAGGCATTACGGGCAGTGAGCCATGGCTCGCTCTTCTGGCGCAGTGAAGGATGAGATTCCTGGAAGTCTTGAAGATGGTTATCCCTGGAAGTCTTGGGAATGATTCTCTGGAAGTCTTGAGGTTGGTTCCCTGGAAGTCTTGGGGATAGTTCCCTGGAAGACTTAAGGATGGTTCCCTGGAAGTCTTGAGGATTGTTCCTGGAAGTCTTGAGAATGGTTCCCTGGAAGTCTTAAGGATGGTTCCCTGGAAGTCTTAAGGATGGCTCTCTGGAAGCTTTGAGGAAGGTTCCCTGGAAGTCCTCAGGATAGTTCTTTGAAAGTCTTGAGGTTGGTTCCCTGGAAATCTTAAGAATGGTTCCCTAGAAGTCTTAGGATGATTCTTTGGAAATCTTTGGGATAATCCCTGGAATTCTTGGAGATGGTATCCTGGAAGTCTTGAGGAAGGTTTCCTGGATCGTTGTTGTGACGCAGGTATGTAAAACGTTCGATGTGGTAATGCTGTCTTGATATTCCCTTCTCTTATCATTATATCAGCTGGGATTCTCTCCACCACTCCCGATCCCCCCCCCCCCACTTCCTCACCATCATTCTCCACCAATCCCCAACAACTGAATAACTCCTCTCCAACACTCACTTCTCCCACCTCCACGTTAACCTCCCATAACTCCAGCTCCCAAAACACCCCACTATCCTTACTCTACTGTCCTTCATGACCCCAGTTATCTCCCCTTATCTCCCTTACCTCCCCGCCTCATCTTTACCCTCCCCATTAGCATTTTCTACCTGGTCACCCATTCCATCTCCCCATCCATAACCTCTCGACACAAATCGCCTTTTGATGACCTATTTAAGCTTAATGTAATCAGGATTACAGTAAGCTTAAAGCTCATCCACCAACCATAGAAATGCTGCTCTCTCTCTCTCTCTCTCTCTCTCTCTCTCTCTCTCTCTCTCTCTCTCTTAACCTGAAAGGAAATATGAGCGGGTTATTGAGGCTTAACAGCCGGAGATGACTTATGGTCTACTTGACGAGGGTTTTATACCACCATATTTTAAGAAGAGAACGGCGTAAGTGTCTTTACTTTTCACAGACCCGGAGTTAATGACGGTCCTCCTTGCTTCCCTCACCTCCCTCTCTGCCCATATGGTGACCGAACACCATCACAATCAAGACAGGTATCTCCTCAACTCCGCCCCTTCACCGCCTGACGCCTTACACTTCTGATTTACAGCGCTGAGGTACTCATGCGTTGTAAACGCTTGATAGCCCTAGCAGTTTGGCGGGAGTACCCAGCCCGCGTCCTGAGAGAAAGAGAGTGAGAGAGATACATTCGTGTATTATTAGCATGCATAGCAACTACTGTTGGCTGTGGAGGGACCTAGGAATCCTAGGCACGCGCTGCCATGGAAATAGACCAATAAACGTCGCAATAAAAACTATAGTGACTTCTTTAAGGAGCCGTAACTTGGGCCATCTCACTCTCACATGGGATTTCAAGGATTCCTGCACTCTATGCTATGGCTAATGTTCTCAGTGTCCCAGGCGTCTCCCGTATCTTTTATGGGGCTCCCTCAGCACCCAGGATGTCGTCCACGTCCACCGGGCACGACCATAGGTCATAAAGTGTGGGCATATAAGGTCCTGGGACGTACTGTAGTAATATGGGGATGGCTAAGTTCCAGACTGTAGACGGGGAAGGGAAAGTGTGACTCGTGTGTGACTGGGGAATGTGGGTTCTGGTGACTGTATGTCTGGCGGGGCAGTGTTTAAGCTTGAGTAGTACTGACTTGTCGGATCATTTCAGTATGTCTGTTAAAGTTTGAGGGGACAGTGAGTAAAGGTTGCTGTAGTGTGAGGCAAGGGGTAAGCTTCTCATTTCTTCATGGGAGTTGGTGGTTAGATTTGGAGTGGTTTGAGTGGAATTGCCTAGAAATGAGTGCCGAGTAGTTGAGGTGATATATATATATATATATATATATATATATATATATAGATAGATAGATAGATAGATAGATAGACAGATATATTCATCATATCACGATGAAAAGGCATCGTTCATATTAATGGAGTATAATATAGTCCTCAAGCCTCTAGTCATTTCTTTATCGTTAAGATCCCTTCAGAGATTACGTTCATCTTATATATATATTCACCATGAATAGCAAGCCTTTACAAAGGAAGCGGCTTAAGGCTATCTTGCTAGTTGGAGCTCCCTGAGAACACTTTCAACACAAGCCATGTGGCAACCCCCACAATTCCGTGTACGGTAATGGACGACTTCCTCGCTGTTGTTGCCGTTCGCGTAACCTTATGACGTAACAGAGCCCAACGGCTCCGAGTGAGTCCTTTAGAGTCAAATAATTCGAACCCCAAATAATCGTACTCGATTTTAGAACACTTTAGGTAGGGTTAACTGATTTCTCGCATCATCCTGTCTATTAATTCGTTGAGTTTAAACGTGTTCGTTTAAAAAAAAAAAAAGGATACGATTTTGTTCAGGTAACCTCATTGACGTCACAAGTCCTGTTTTTTTTGGGGGGGCGAAACTTGTTGCCACTCTTCGACCTACAGAACGTTACGGTCCTTAAATAAAAAATCATCATTTTTAAAATAAAAAGTTTCATCTGTACAACAAAGATGTATCAACTCCCTTTTAGGTATCTGCTAAGAAACATAATGATCATATGGAAACTTTGAAACCAAAAATAATGTAATATCTAGCGAAGTATGGTAACGTTTTTAGAAGACTTACGTTGCTTTTTGTTGATGAAGGTCAGGGAGGAATGGGGAAGCCGCAGGCGCCGCAAGTATAGATAAACTTACGAAAACGACACCATAGAGATGGAGTTGCCAATCGTTCCGTAAGTATTTAGTTGAAGCGGAGGCGTGGACCAATGCCATATATGTGGAGTGAGAGCGTGTACGGTCGTAGAATTATCTTAAACGCCTGAAGGGGTTGAGGATTTTGTGATTGGTGGTTGTAAGCTGATGTGACGATCTCAATGGCTCTCGCACTCGATAGACTTTCCCTAACTCCCAAGTAACCACACGCCTAATCAATGGTGTTGATATGCTAATTCGATGCTACATATATTTGATCGCTTCGGGACTAGGCTTGAGGGATATTGACACGCTGATCTGCATTCTTTTTTTTTTTTTTTGCATAAATTGTACCAGACAATCTATATTTCTTTTTATTATTGCGAACCTAACCATTGGGGTCAAGGAAAGTAGGTGGTCTGGTCGTCTATAATGCTGTAGTCTGAAAGTATTCTACGAAGCAGTAGCGTTATGACTGTAACATTCTCGAACTACATTCCACAGGTGAAATGATTGTGTGAATTCCGTTCAATATAGTATGGATTACGTATATATATATATATATATATATATATATATATATATATCTTTTTTAATCAG
>JAYMFT010289340.1:0-10383 GCA_038088735.1 Panulirus argus | reverse complement strand
AACATTAAAAAAAAAATAGAATCGACTTCTCTCTCTCTCTCTCTCTCTCTCTCTCTCTCTCTCTCTCTCTCTCTCTCACACACACACACACATTCTGGGCCCTCTTTCCTCCCACTGTAAGCCATCATGAGTGCCACCATGGGAGGATGGGGTCAGTAGGTCGCGCCATTATCAAACTACCCAAGAGTCACCTCCCCATCACCCTTCACATATATGGTCGAAATTGTATTTCTTTTTTTCTTTAATAGTATGATTTTCGATAGTTCTCTATATAAATGTGGGGAAAAAGTAAATACTAGGGGATGGAGGGATTGGGAAGTTAAGAAACTATTGAGTTGAACACATGAAAATAGGACACAAAAATAGGGAGATGATGGAAAAGTATTGATGAGAGTAGGGAATGAAATAAGAAGTTGAGGGGAAAAATGGATATGATAAGTAGAACACGGAAATAGGGAGTTCAGGAAATACATATGTCCATAATAATGAAAGAAAATAGACCAGGGGTTTTCGACGTTTAAAAATTGGAGGGGAACTGACAAGTCGGAAGAATAGTGAGAGAAGAAAGCAAAAATGAAAACGGTAGAGTATGGAAAGTTGTGAAGAAAACGAAAATATAATAACTGGGAACGAGTAGGTTAACACAATCGGAAACTGACTAGGCTACTCAGGCGGACCTGACCGTTACTTCAGACATGACTGGCGGCCGCCAGTGACGTGCACGTCCGGCCAGACATGGGGGTGAGGCTGGCCCCGGGGCCTGTGACAAGCTACCTCTATAGTGCCATACTGAGTCTCCCACATGACACAAGTGACAAACGGAACCCTACACTGAAGTTATGATTCAAGCTTGGAAGCGCTTGGAGCAGCCAACACTCACTCATGTGGATTTTTTCAGAGCCTGGAGTACAGTAGAGTGCAGAGCTCACGTGTTGTAGTGTATTATATATCTAGCCGCACTAGACCACACGAGAGCCAGTGGCCATGAACCTGAAGTAGCAGACAGTGTGCCTGCAGGAAGGAAAGATGAATCTCCCCTGGAGCTACGCGCGCTCATTACCAGGGGCGGTCTGGCAGGCCGGTGGGTGGGGGAGTTGCCGGTTCCATTGTTATCAGCCTTGCGTACTCTGTGGCAACTGAACTTCCGCTCTCGTTATAGCCATCTTCCTAGCGGTCGCTTAATGGCCAGATCAGTGTTATTTTCTTGCGTACCATGGCTCCTGAGCTTCCGTTCTTAGTATACCTATCTTACTGTCTGTTGTTTAGGCGTTAGTTCGTGTGTTATCTGCCTTGCTTAGTATAGCTCCTGATCTTTTCTTGGTGTGAGTCTCTGACTGGCAGATATGATTGGATTTCAAATTTTACAGTTTGTTACAAGACATTTATTCCGACGGTGCAACTTCCGTGCAGAAGACAACGAGCACCTTTTCTATACTATAGAGAGGTCGAGGAAGTTGCCAGACGAACGACAACTAATCCTAAACCCAGTTGTCAATAATTCACCCTTTCCTTTCAAGGACAGAAATTACTAGCTGTTAGGGTGATAGATTTTCGGGAAAATATGTTAGTATTGCGAGGGAAGGTTGTGCTGGCAATATGGAAAGTACGAAGAGAAACAACTGAGGCAATAAATACCACTGTACAATGTCATTCCGCCGTTCTCCGACGAAACACATTACAGGGTTGTTGATGCTGGAGCGTCTGCTCATCAGTGTAAGACGAGTTCAAAGATCAATGGCCAGTTAGCCAGCGGCACCGCAGGAGCAAGAAGAGCAAACTGATTCTGCCAGTACTTCTCAGCACTCAACCAACACATACATACATCACCGCAATTCGTGTTTTGATTTTTTTAATGTTTTTCACAAAACGTCCCGAAGTGTGTTATGTAACCCTAGGAACCCTTTTATGGTGCTCTTGTAGCTTTGAGGCTGCTCTCCGCACAGGAGTAGGGAAATGATGAACATTGAAGCGAGAGGTTGCTCGACGAGACTTTACTCCTTTCCCATGAGACAGTCTCGCCGGAGGTGAATTTTCGCTCGCTGTATAACCACATGTAGGCGGAGTCCGGTAATATCCTTCAAGTCGTGCTTGACGAATAGCACTTCCTCTTACACGTCTGGTTTGTGTCGTACAGACGTGATTTGTATGGTGGTACGTGATGTTTTGAGTCATAAGGCATGTGTAGTGATTGTCTCCTAGTGTGTATAGTGATGATAAAGAATGCGCATGTCTGTGGTCCGTTGATGAATGTTTGATACTGATGATCTGATGGTGCAATGTTTATAATGATGTCTAAGTGATGAATGTGTCCTGTTATGGGTTGTCTACAGTGAATTAACTCATGTGTTAATGGTCTGATGGTGAATGGAAGTGTATAATGGTCTGAAATGTGTATAGTGATGGTCTGATGGGGAGTGAGTGTGTATAGTGATTGTTTGATGGGTAGTGAGTGTGTATAGGGAATGCACTAGTGTGTATACTGATGGTCCGATAGAGAATATATATGTTTTAAATCCAAGTTTCGGAATCTAATATGTATGTATAAAGACGGGAAAAGAAACACTTGAATAGATGGATAGATCGATAGATATACCGGTAGATAAAGGGATTTTAAACCCACTCGTCAGAGCGAAAGTTGATTATCATTTCATAGCTTCAAATATGTTATTAAGAATTAATTACGTAATGATGTCAAAACAGCAGAAAATTATGTGATTATATGATGTTGAAGGGTTGGGTAGCAGCTTGCCCTATACAAATTTTCCAAAACCGTTTCTGTTTTCTTTGTCCTCCTGGTGTTCGTGTGGGTCAGACTGGTGGTAGTGTGGGCCAGGATGGTGGTTGTGTGGGCCTGATGGTGGCAGTGTGGGCCAGGCTGGTAGTAGTGGGGACCTGACTAGAGTTAGAGTGGGCCAGGTTGGTATTAGTGTGGGCCAGGCTGTTGTTAGTGTGGGCCAGGCTGTTGTTAGTATGGGCCAGGCTGGTGGTAGTGTGGGCCAGACTGGTGGTTGTGTGGGCCAGACTGGTGGTAATACTGGCGTGGCTGTTGGTAATGTGGGCCAGACAGAGTATTCAGAGTCTTCCGTAGTCATGCCACTCCATGTACATTTAATAGGCGAGAGTCTTGTTTTGCTGCACCCCGTACAACTTTCTCGTAGGTGCTGGAGTCCAAAGAGCATTTTATACATTTTGTCCCTTCCCAAAGCCAGGCTTATGTACGTGTGTGTGTGTGTGTGTGTGTCATGGGAAGGATTCTGTTTCAGGTTGCAGCCCACACCGCCATGTGTCATTGACAGGTTCCACAGGTTAGTTCCTTACAGAGGAGGGAAATTAAAGAAGAGGTTTACTGAAGAAAATAAAAAAAAAGAATAATCATTGCGAAATATTGTTTTTGCTACCACACCTGGATAGAGCAGTCTGAGCGATGAGCATGATGAGTTTGAAATAATGACTCACATCTCTCGTGTGTAATGATTAGTTAATCTATAATTAGAAGAGACGAGGAAGTGAGGCAAGCAGGAAGTGATATGACTATCTGTGATGTTTTAGACCCCGGTGTTCACAAGCAGGAGGTGGAGCCACGTCTCCCCTCGCTGGGATGAGGGCGTGTCTCCCGCTGGGGGTGCCTCCCCGCTGTGGATGAGGCCAGGTCGCCCGCTGGGGTGTATCCATCTCCCGTTTGAGATGTCAGTGATCAGGAAGTGTCTCTCTATCCTGCCTCATAATCACCGTGATCTGCACAACTCCATACACTACAGTCTGTCGAGTGCGTCTAATGTCTTGCACAGGGCATGACGCGTGAATAGACAGACAGGAAGAGAAATAGACAGATATATAGCAGATGTACGTAGGGAATTGCCAGTCGGAGTGACAGATGTGCAGATATGGTCATGAACAGGAAGACAGACCGAGAGACAGACACACTCGTAAAGGACACACTACTCATGGCACACCAGGAGAGGCTCGCATCCGATACCTCTGGTGAAAGTTGTGGCGGAATTTCTAGCGCCAGCCTCGTGCTCACCCTGGGTGCCTCCAAGCCCCGTGCTCACCCTGGGTGCCTCACAGCCTCCTGTTCATCACCTTGGATATCCCAAAACCCTGTGTTTCGTACAGGTGCTCCATAGCCCTGTGTTCAATATGGATGCCTCAAAGCCCCGTGCTGAGTCTACTTGCCCCCACAGCCCTGTACTTAGTCATGGTGCTGTGGCTGTGTAAGTCAATACCTCTTCCTGCATATGAGGAAAGAATCCTACCACTCGAGATCCCCAAGTCTCGCAGCCTCACGCGTGTGTCTGTCATCCCAATGACGTTTACATTATTCAGTTCCGTCCGGATGAACTTCATCCTGTGTCAGCTTCTTCCACGCGTCCGCTGCACTGTGGCGGGAAAAATGAAAAAATGCTTCCTTTCCAGACACTTTCTTTGCCCACGATTCTGCTGTGTCGCGTCAAAAGTCCTTGCGTCTCAGTGGATTCCAGGACGCTAAATGTAGGTTACCACCTTCCTAGGAACTAAGTAATGGAGTCATAGGGATCTGAAGATTCAGAAACTTACTTTCGAGAAAATCGCTGTAGAGAGATCGAGGTTGTTATAATTCCTCTCATCATCATATCTCGCTTGGTTTAACTCTGGCTGGCGCCATCCTTTGTTGCGCTCCATTGGACCTTCTCCAGCAGCTCTAACTGTTTCCTCATGTGTGTGTGTGTGTGTGTGTGTGCATTCCTCGGTCGTATTCGGTATCCCGTAGACTAAACATCTCCGACGCTGCTGATGTCGTTCTCGCTTCAGGTGACGTGTGTCTCGCCTCCGTATTTTTACGATGGGGGTGGTGGTTGTCGCTGTTGTAGGGGTAACTCTTGAAGGTGGTAATGATTGGGAGCAGAGGAGGCAGGGTGCACGCCAGGGCAGCCCATGCCAGGCAGGGTGCAGGCCGGACAGGGTGTAGGGCAGGCTGGGTGGCGGGAGGCAGGACGTGAAAGTTCACCACCTCCTCAGGATGAGCGGCGCGAAGCGGAAATGTTAGCAGCATGAGCAACGGTCGAGCTCTCGCCCACCTGGCCTCCTCCTGCTGCTGCAGTAGGTACCGCTCCTGCTACTGAGCTTCTGCTGCTGCTCTAGATACCGTATCTACTGATGCTGCTGCTGCTGCTTCTGTAGGTACCGTTCTTCCTCCTCCTGCTGGTTTGGGTACCGCTTCTCCTCCCCCTCCTGCTCGTGTTGCTGCTGAAGGCACCGATCCTGCCGTTACTGTTGACCTTTACCGCTGTTGTTGGCAAATCACTTCTGTTGTTGCTGTTTTTCTGCTGGTGCTGCTGATGCTCTTATATGGCTTAACGGAGTGTAGTTGAGCGCCACGGTGCTCTGTATTTATAGTCGCCTCTCAGAGCGTCGCTGCAGGTGCTGGAGAGGAGAGGGAGGAAGGATGGGAATGTGTGTTTATGTAGCACATTTCTGCACTGGAGTCTTGGGTGTACAAAGAACATTTCATCCTCGACGTGATCAGGAAATTATAACAACAGTCGTGTTGTTCCTCGGGTTATATCTTCAAGTCTTTGCCAGAAGAACATTGGCAAGTGAGGCACGCATGCACACACACCAGCATTATGCATGGTTTGGAGAATGTGGCTCATATGAATGCCTTATGCATTTATGCCAAGCGTTCGTGTGATAATCACTGATTAGGATTAAAAAGATTGAGACTGGAAGCTATCATCAGGCAGTGGACTGTGTATGGTGTTGGGAAATATGGAGGACGTGTACGAGAGAGAAGGGCAAGACGTGTAAGGGAGAAGGGGGTATAGGACGTGTTAGGCAGCAGGGATGGGGGGAGATAGGACGTGTATGGCAGTAGGGGAGGGCAGGACGTGCGAGGCAGCAGGAGGGGGGGGGGGGACGTGTGAGGCAGCAGGGGAGATGAGGACGTGCGAGGCAGCAGGACGTGTGGGGCAGCAGAGCCGTGCACTGGTCGAGCTGGTGGAGAAAGTGGTCAGTCCTGGTGCCCCTGGCCTCACTTCCAGGTCTCTCCCCACCCCTCTCCATTGGTCACCCTCTCCCCTGGTCTCCCCCTTCCTTAGTTTCCCCTTCTCCCTCCCCCTTGGTCTCCATCCCTCCTCCTATATGTCGTGTGATTTTACCGTCTCTAACCATCACCCTACGTCTCCAGTGGTCTCCAACTATCACTCTTCCGTCTCCAGTTGCCTCCAACCATCAACCTACTGTCTCCAGTGGTCTCTAATAATCACCCTACCGTTTTCAGTGGTCTCCAGCCATCACCCTACCGTCTCCAGTGGTCTCTACCCTTCACTCTACGTCTCCATTGGTCTCCAACCATCACCCTACCGCCACCAGTGGTCTCCAACCATCACTCTACCGTCTTCAGTGTTAAAGACTCTGGTGTGGGTGAGGTTCATAATTGGGTTGTGGTTGGAAATGATGACTCGGGTGTGGCCGGAGCTGAGGAGTGGGATTTGTATCGGAGAAAAAAATTGGTGTGTCGGAGGGCAGGGTGCAAGGGAAGAGGATTTAGGGTCCGGCGATGCAAGGATAGAGCAGTGAGGGTCTGACGGTGCTGAGAACAGAGAGGGTGCGGCGGTGCGTCAGCCCAGGCAGACACGTGTCAGTATATGAAACAAAATAAAAAAGAAACCAAGAAGAAAGTTACGTGAAAGTCTTGAGAGAGAGGAGAAGCTGGAAGAGGAGGCTGAAATGAACACGTGTTCAGGAAAGTTACTGAATGGTTGGATCCAGATTAACTAACGGAGGCTATGTCTAGAGGGAAAGTTAGTGGTCGGCTAACGAGAGAATGTGACTGTCTAACGAAGGTTGCTGGTTAACGAAGAGGACGATAGCGTCCAAGATGAGAGACGTCTCGTGTTGTTCAACCCGGAGTCTTGCGTGTAATGGCCTCCTAGAGGGTCCGTCCCCGGCTCTCAGTGTTTGAATACCCGGACTCTCACCTCACCAACCACCCCCCACCCTCCCCACAAAGACCTCCATACTAGCCTTCCACCTCCCGTCTTCCCCAGCTCCTACCCCCTCGTCCACCAACCTCTCCACCTCCCCAAGTCATCCACACACCATAGTTCCTCCACCATTATCATCCTTCCACCACCAGCACCTCCGCTCTTGCATCACACTGACACACACACACACACACACACACACACACACACACACACACACACACACACACACACACATCCTCACCTCCACAATACTTCGTCAGGTCTTACCCAAAGCGCTTGGGGATGGTCGTCCATACGGCGGGCAAAATGTCGGGGCGAAAACTGACAGCTTCACACATTAATACAGGAGAGGGCGCCCTAGCCTTCATATGGCCGGGAGAGGGAGAAACCTGTTCTCAGGTGTGCGGGTAGTGATACAGGTTGCCAGCACCTGCATCATAACAGGAGATCGATCACCATTTCCTCGATTTCTGAAGAGATAGAGGACCGTTCGGTGCAGCATATATATGTGGAATTATTGATGATGGCGTCAGTATAGTGCAGAGTGACATGAGATATGCATACGAGCTGTACATACTTGTGACAGCATGTACATACTGCTCAGAGCATTGCTGACTTAATGGATATAGGACTAAGACATTTTTTCAAATATATTAATGAGCAGTGGAGTAGATTTTTCATCCAAATTTGACTTGGTTTTATATCATCTGGTTGATAGCTCTCGTTGCATATATGGCGCCTTGACAAATTATTTGGTTATGTGGTCTTTTTTAAGCCTATGGACTGACAGCTGTGGTCGCTAGGGTCGTCAGCGTTCAGGTATAGTCACCCATAAAAGAAATATTGAACACCTTGTTTAGACAGGGCATACCTCACCATGAAAGAGCAAACTTAGGTTCAGTTTTCCCTTTGCTATATAGACTGTGAAAAACAAGGTACAGAGGATTAATAAATTGTTGCTGTATGTTATAAGCTGTTTTGAGACATTTTCCTGAACTAGTTTGCCTCGCGCTTGCTTTATCT
The DNA here is from genome assembly GCA_038088735.1 of Panulirus argus. Taxonomy (NCBI): domain Eukaryota; kingdom Metazoa; phylum Arthropoda; class Malacostraca; order Decapoda; family Palinuridae; genus Panulirus; species Panulirus argus. The sequence continues at coordinate 2,392 of JAYMFT010289340.1, read as the reverse complement.
ACAGCCAGACCCTTGTTGAAACGTTCATGTGTTTATTATTAAGAAATTACAATAAGATGCATTTTATACTCTTGAATTTAAATTTATATATCTTAAGTGTGCAAAATGACATTGCTTTCCGCAAAAATGCAGCAGAATTTTCGTAACATTCATTATATGTAATTCCATAACACCTTTTGGTGTTGCTCACATCTATGATAATGACATTGTTACTAATTCAAATGAATTGCTTATATTCATTTATTTATTGCCTTCATTATTTTCAATAACGAAGAAGATTGACATGTGTTAGCTTGGGTTTAATGTTAAAGCTTTAGTATTGGCAAATTTGTCATGATACGGGTAATTTTGAAGAATAATGTGTGCAAATTGTTTCCTTTCATTCTGCTGTTGGAAGTGGAGAGAGCTTTTAAGAATAAGAAAAGTGTTAGGTTTATTGGAACATTTTACTAAGAAGTTATGAAAAAAATGTATATAAATAGTTAAACTCCAGCCAAGCTCGTAACCTGACGAAGCCTATCCAACGACCTGACCTAACCTATTGTAACCCCGCCGTGTAGGGAGCTTCGACCCTAAGATTGCTTTAAATAAAATTAATGTTTGGTACAGAATGGTTAAGCTACTTTTGCCCCAGCATTACATATAGGCGTGTATAGCGTTATAGCAACAAGAAGGAAGAAGTGGAACCTTTTTCTAGGGTAATAACACATTTTCCCTCCATGAAAGACAAAGAAAAAGATAAAGTCATATCACAGGACTGAAATGTCATAGAGATATTGCTTCATGACATTACGTACATACCGTTGCTCACTGGCGGTAATAGTAGTGTTTGGCTTTTTATACCCGAGATGTCCACATATCGCCTTCGCCTTCTTGCAGCAAGTTCCTTATCTTCCAGACAAACTGCTTTCACCTCTAGTCCTGGCGTTACGAGTTTGACAACATACATGTCGTCATGCAGTGATGACAGCAACTTGCAAAGCTTGCATACCAACTTCTCCATTACTAGTTCTGTAAAAGTCTACGAAGCCCCGTCCTCACCTAGCTTAACAGAACACATTCTTAGAATTATACACATTGGAATAGATATGTATATAACACCTAAATACCTAGAAATTATATGTGACAAATAAAAACGTCAGTACCCTCTCACTGGGACTGAGCTCTGGGAAGGGAGCGACTGTGGTGCCTCACATGAATAACTCCTAAAATTTTCTGAGTAACGGGTAACGATTAAGAAAATTAATTGTTCAGAAAACAGAAATTGTTATCGATATTTACATATAATATAGAACATACAGAAGATATTCGTATGTATTACATAAAAGAACACGAAAGATATTCATATGTATTATATAATATTAAAGCATGCGAATGTTATGTAGCGTTATAGCATTAACGATTTTGGCACTTTTTATGCCAATTTCGGTGTTCACTTTTTTTTACCGAGTGATCATTCATCTTTTAACAACTCAAATTTGTATAGTATTCTCGTGTGGCATGCGCTTGTTTCCATTAATGATAAGATAAATAACTAGTATATAGCCATTTGTTTGTTAACATGCGTCAACTACTGAAACTCGATTCAAAAGAAAAAAAATCTACGGAAAGTAATTGGAAAATACTATTTTTTTGAATTACCTACAACTATCGTAGCATTATATATCTCTAGACGTTATATATTCAGAATCCTCATATCAGACACATGAAGGTGTCATCCGTGAACAGAGAATCTCTCCTGAAAACACCCACATCTAAACAGAAGTGGGGAGGCTTCGGCGCAGTCTGGCAGTTACATAATCACTCTCGACTTTCAGGGCCGACTCTCAGAGAAGCCTAGGAAAATTGTAAGTCTCTGGTATCGAAGGAGTGATGATGTATCCTGTCTCCAGCTTACAAAGACGTTATGGACGATAACTCGCCTCGCCTCCTGCCGGCACGGAAAATGAAAGTCGCACGTACGTAGTTTCATAACTTTCATCCATGAGTGAGCTTGAACAAGGACCGTGTCTTGGCAGCTCACTCAACCAGGAGTGATTTGGAGGGCTTGATTAATGCATGTCGCATGCACGAAGGTCACTAGAGATATTAGGCAGCTAATTATCTGAGCTGCTGAAGCAGTGAACGAAGGACATCTGGGTGTTTTTTTTTTTTTTTTGTGATGATGTTATTGCCATTTGTTGTTCTTGGTGATATTACTAGTGATACTGATATATGTAAATTGGGGAGGTGAGTAAACACAGGGGAAAGCTTCTGAGAAGCTTTCCTCTGTGTTTACTTACCACCTCAATTTATGAATTTGCCATTATGAATGATATATATATATATATATATATATATATATATATATATATATATATATATATATTTATATATATATTTCTACATATGT
>JAYMFT010289329.1:0-10383 GCA_038088735.1 Panulirus argus | reverse complement strand
TATATATATATATATATATATATATATATATATATATATATACATATATATATATATATATATATATATATATATTACACGGAAAATACATACTCTTTTACCCAAGGAAGTTATGCTTTTCAGTAAGTTTATTACCTGAACAAATGACAAATTTTCAATATGCGAGGAAGCCAGAACTTACCCAGGACCCATATGAAGAGAGGCTCCAGAAGCGTGGGATGCGCCCATTGGCAGCGACTGCTGCAATAGGAACACACGCTACCTTCATCTTGGCATTAGGTGGTACGCATGGTAAGAAGCTGCTCAAGTGAGACAGTAGCCATAGTGTGGGAGTGATGTGCTGGCTCTGCATAGAGCGTCCGGTGGAGCTGGGTTAATTTAAGTGGCTCATATAACGTACGGTGTTGAAAGGCAGTGCGGCAGGATACTTTGGGTTGGAGTTCACATTGTGATGTAAGCAACTATATAAACACTTCGAAAGTAAAGAACTGGTAATCCGACGGACAATCACCTTCATGATACATTAATCAAGGGGTGAAGAGCTGCAGGGCGGCAAAAACACACACAAAAATGAGAGCCATCCGAGAGCACATTTTAAGGTTCAAAGTGAGCGTGTACAGTAAGCACAGGTGTCAATTCACTGGGAGGGCAGAGAACACCACAGCATCTTTGCATTAAGCAGTAGCCTATCTGTGTCTTACCGCCATCTCACCTTCAACAAAAAGACACCCACCTGACAACCTTATCCAACACACCCACACAGTCTGGCATATGAACCAAGACCTAGGCATTCAATCATTTTCTTTTAATTCTAATCAAATTTCAACCACAGTAAATTATTTAGATTTTCTTTTATATATAAAGCATCTTATTTCAGCTTCGTAAAACAATATTATTCCTTGATACTTTTAAGTATATTCATAAAATGCATTCTTCAACACTCTGCTTCTTCTCATATGAGATTTTCATTACAGCCTTCCACTGTATCTCTGAGACAATCTTCATTCACTTATGTAACACAAGATTCAGTTAAACAGTAGTATAGCCTACAGGAAAAAAAAAATGTAAGTCACTTTTAATTCCCATCACCTACGAGAAATGTTTCCTAACTTTAAATAAGAATCGAGACGCAAGCGAGCCTTAACGCAAAATTCCTTCAAAACTGTCAAACTATCATCACAAATTGTTGCGAGGTTATGTAAGACACAACCATGTAATTCTCACCATCAGCTGGGCCGGAAGGCACCGAACCCCTGCCTTCCATTAAACATGTATTACCAACACAAACTGTTTCAAGTAACGTTTCAGATTAATTTTCCTTAACAATGTGTGGCAGCTTATGTCACAAATAGAAACGCCACCAGTAAAATAAGTAAATATTTTAATAATGAAACTAATAATGTTAACAGCAAGCAATAATAACAGCTACTTCACATTTCCCACAACCCTCTCCGAACTATATATATATATATATATATATATATATATATATATATATATATATATATATATATATATATATATACACGAACGAGCTGTATCAATTATCTAACCTTCTGGCCCTAGATGTGGCCGGTATGGGACTAAATAATTATCCTTCTACGAAGTTAGTCATCAATCACCCATACCTGAACCAGACTCGCTTTCACTTAACACAGGAACAGCGGTCCCATATCCATATCAACCCAAACTAGTTTCTCTCCAAAATCTGCTTCTGCTGGTGACTATGTAATTTTACGAAAGAACAGAAAAATTAAGTTTTGAACTTAATCTTGTATATTAAATATACTCCTTTAAAAGCTTAATTCGCCTCTACTGACTGCTACGAAATGTTTGGTTCGCTAGATTAACATGTCCCTCAGAGGTACAATGTGGCAATGTAAGTGTAGCGGATGAAGCCAGTGAAGCGAAGAGAAGGCCAGACAGGGGAGCCCTCCCTGCTAAGCGCTCGTCTCGAGAACGGCCAACCAAACACGGGCATGCCATTCTCTACAACCCGTAAAGACCTTACAAACAATATTATTGTCACGCCTCACCTTTCGAATATGTTCCTTTCAGTATTCACGTATATAAAAAATTTTCATTACATGATTTGGTGATGTACAATTTGAATCAAGACCGATGCGATGAATGCAGATTGCAGACGCGACAATCGAGAGACAGGAAGTGCTACCATGATGATATCAAGCTCTTCGTGAAGATCAACTTTTGTGCCCTCAGTAAGTTCTTCCTGTCAAGGAAGACGACAATTCCGGGGTAGTAGGGTCTCGCAGTCGGGTCCTCCTCCCAACTTAAAACCCCACCCATGTGTCTCTTGTAACCTGCCTAGCCCAGGGCCGAACCGGTCTTGCAATAAGTCTATTATCTCCCTTTCTCATATATGCTTAGACTTCACCAATTCCAAACTAGTTTCGTTACCAAGGTCGTTACTTCTGCAGAACTACTCCCTTCCGGCAGCGGAAAAATACTTCAGAAAAATTTGTCTTTTTACTCTGCCATTATGGAACCTAAAGGATAACTTATCAGTGACCTAAACTTACTCATCCCCAAGCCTTTCCTTGAAAGGAGGCACAAAATTACAATACAAATACGGCTATGCTTTTAATGCAAAGGAAACTCTTTACAAATACGAGCAACCATCACTGAAGTTTCACAGTTATACCAAATATATTTTGACACTTTCATCGTACATCAATTTACCACGTGTTCCTTGTTTTGAAGAAAAAAAATATTGTGTCAGCCATACAGATTCATACTTGTTATCAAGACGAGTCATGACTCCACTACCCTACATGTGATTCTCCAACATCCTGTTCCATTCTACGTTCCGTAGTACAGTCCTTTTCAAGAATAAAAGATTCTTACTTTATCATTCTTAGTAATTTTTCATAATGGCGGTTTCAAGAGAAATATAAAATACAAACAATTCCCCCCAAACTAACCAACTATGGTCACGGAAGCCTGAGACCTGTTTGACAACACATAACAGGATACCAGTTTATGAATCAGAGCTGTTAGACTTTTGTGTGAAACTGAAGCAGTAATCTGGAAATGTGAGTTTGTCCCCAATGGAAGATACACGGATTCATCTGAATAACAAATAATATGAATGACGTACGATACCTGTCCGAAGTTAACGGCGGCTTCATGGAGAAAAAAAATTTTTGCTTATGCTAGCTGGCAATATCATGATAGAAAAAAAGAACGATGGCAATAAAACGTAGCCTGGTTGTTAACGTCATAACGCAGCCTATGCTACGGGGAATAAGACATCTTCGAATGTCTGGTATACCAAGAAGTATGCCTCATAAGTTTAGGCATATATTGCATAGTTATTGACATACCCTATGTGATTTTAAGACCCCTTAACACCAACAAAGGAATTTTAGCATCCGCTTAAAACTTGTAAAGCTAACCCTACTTAACGTGATTAACCTAACCCAACCATGGACTAAATTTAATACGTGAGTTCTAATAATGCCATCCAAGTATGCAAAATATATACTAAATGAACCACTGACATGAATCCCTATCAATTTGGAGCCATAGATCAGAGCTATGGTCAATGACGACCTAATCAGCAATTATGACATTAAACATTGTTTCTTCATCAACGCATACAGTGTACTCTTCAGGAGGCCGGTAACACTAGGATTTAGATTTTTCCAATCTTAACATAGCAGTTCATATTTCTCTGGGATCCCCACACCATATTCTGCGAGGTTACTTGGAAATTCCCCGTGGTATCCCCCCAGGACATTTGATAATTACGACATCGTTTGGACAACGGCGCTAATGGTAGCTTACAAAGGCCAAAACTAATGCCCATGCAGACAAGGCAAATCTGTAGAGTTCAAAACCTTCCCTACGATCTCACGCCCCCCAACCCCACCCCTCCAAAAAAATCCCGGGTTATGCTAGGGCTAGGATATGCAACTCTAAATCTTTCTTCGCTGTCGGAATGCAAAATCCCTGGGAAGATGTCATTATCTGTACGTATTATTGCTTGGGAATGACATGAACATATATTCAATGAAATGACATATTCCACGACATCGGGTTTCAGATGCTTGCGTTCTAATACCTTTTCTCTTTTGCAAGGTCTAAACCGTATAAAAAGGTCTAACGTAAGATATAATGATACTGTTTTAGGAAATATACCAGATCAAACTCTTAGGAACTTCCTCTATGAATAAAACAAGATCTTAAACATCTTTATCGACTGAATTCACATTTAAGAAACTTTGGAAACACATGAAAATTCGCTTCCAATGAAGTCCGACACCATTCTTGCCACGCATGAGCGTGTTTATGCTTGGGATTATGGGCATGTCTCCTCTTAAGAGAAATGCAATCAGTGTTAGCTGGTTTTTAACCATGTCGACGGAAGGAACAAGTCAGTCCACGCTCAAGGTCTTCGCGGTGCCACACTCCAACAACATTCACAAGTTGGATATATTTACTAATCTTAGCTAATCTGTATATACCATATAGTTCAGGCATGAGAAAGTTAAAACATGTATCTATAGATGAAACAGAAGGCGTGAATGAATGAGGTGGTCGTATCATCAAGGCTGAGGGATCAAGGGGAGGTAAGTGGTGGGAGAGGTACTGAATGAGATGCCCGCCACTACTTCCTACTCCACGCGAGTTGCCAACGTTCATGTTAGCACTAACCTCACGTACTATCAATGAACTTACTTGTATTGGGTAACGTCTGACATATGTGTGTACGAAATATTAAGACAGCTAAAAATCCAGTGAGACGGAGATTAAAGCGCAGTAGGAGTGAAAAGGTTCAATAAGGTGCTACAAGGGTGGCCACTTCCGTACACCATGCACGGCCGAGCACACTACCGGATGGTTGGTTAATTGGCCACCTCAACTTCTGGCATTTGAAGCTGTCATAACTCGAGAATGGATTTTCTTACAGGGTACCCAAGTGAAATTCTATATTTCTCTTACAATCTAAAGCTAAAACAACAACGCTCCACTAATTCAACTTTTAAATCATAACTACATCAGGATAAATAATTTCTCCCGTAAATCTAGTGGATCACGACGGAATATATCATTAGCGAGGAGCCTAGCAGGTCATGAACAAGTGTTGGCGGTGTAACTCATCTGCGCGCCGCCAGGCCCTGAGGCGCAGACGAGTGAGGTTAACGTGCTTGCAGCTTATTGATCCGCGCAGCGCCCTGCATGTCTAGCCACCGTCTGCTATCCCCGTCACCCATCCCATTTATTGTCGCCGAATCTACTTGGACGATACCATTGGCTATAGCGGATGTAACATTCCCTGCTATTCTCCAAGGATAGAAGTACATTCTCGCTTTCAAGCGCCTTACAACAGTATCAGCTGTCGGGTGAATAGGGTAAGGAAACGTGTCCAAGGTTTTCGCTACGCTCATAAATGGTCTTGTCGCTTGTCTGGGTGGGAACGAGGTAACCACTGCTGTGCATGGTAACACTCCTCCTCTCTCAGTTCGTGTACAAAGATTGTATCAAAACTTCTGATCCATCCTAATTACCAGTGTGATGAAAAGAATCTCACATTCTTTTTATACCTTATGAGACGTAGAGCTAGTCCAGCGTGGGGAGGCGGCTGAATGTGGGCATGCAGCAGGTGCTTGATGACTGACCACCACGACGGGGGACGGGTGGGTGCGGGGTATGAGGAGAGGGGGGGGTACCCTTCGCCTCTACATCCACTTCCGCAAGTTGTAAATATATTGGTGGTGGGAGGGTGGCGAGGCTGCGGCCCGCCACACCATCCAGCCGCCACACTCTCACCGCTTGTTCTTTTTCCTCGCGGTAGATGCCCGAGTACTTGCCTAGTACGCCAACATCACTTGTGGCCAGCCTCACTTCCATCCACATTTGAAAACAAAAAACGTAAGAGCTAAATTTAATGTAGTGTGGTGGCGGAAGCCACTGTTTATGCTTTAGAGGTTTGGAGAGCCAAGTCTTGCCTTCCCACGTCTCTGCTTAGCAGCATCAACCAACAATTTGTTGCTTACTTTAGTCAGCGCTGGTGTAGAACACAGAATCAGTACAAAAGGCAATAAAATTCCCATCGGAAGCGATTACTGACGTGGCAATAAGCGGTGATGGCTGCAGAAACAGTAATAAAGGAAAATGTAATGACTAGTTCATGAAAACTGACTGAATCTCTTATTCCTGTGATGACCACAGTTGTGTTGGGGAGCAAGGAAGGCACAGCTGGTACTACGGCGGAGGTGGGAGGCCGGTGCGTTGTGTGTGGCAGTACAGGGGCTGTAAATATTATTATGGGCGATGGTAGTGAGGTGATGGTGCCAGCCAGCCGACCTTCACCCACTTGCTACCCTCCTACCCAACGCGTATATTTCATCACATAGCATATATATATATATATATATATATAGTACAAACATAATCGCCTTAGGGCACCACATATTGACACAAAATATATCAATACAAAAGTTAAGACTATATAAAAACGGCGTCTTAAGGGTAAGAGGTCCACGATTCTATCTAAACTGCATACACTGGGACGGTGTAAACAAACGAAAACCGAAAGAAAAATACACTAGAAATGGAAGAGGAAGGATGAGTTACATAAATGTTTCATATTGATTTCGCCCCCATTTACATTGGGTGGATCAGATACATGTAGTCTCTCAGTTCATTAACATAGCCTAAACCCATGTCCAGTGAGTGACTTGAACAGAGGTTTCCGTATTACTACAGAGTTTCTTTTATGCTTCAGTCTTAGCACCACACCAAACAGACTGAAGAGAGGATACTGCCTCCCTTAACACCTTCTCCTTCATATGAACACACACACACTCTTCCGTGGTGTAGCGGTTAGCGTTACTGACTGTCACACGTGCACGGGCCGCCTGGGATCAAACCCACATAGGTTCGAATCCTGATCGCAGTTGTCGGTCCACAGTCCATCCAGGTGTTCATCCTCCCCTAAGGGCTGTTCGATAATATGGGTACCTGATTTAGGATTTTTTTTTTTGTGTGTGTATATGTGTTTGTGTGTGCAAGTAAAGGAGTAGTGACAAGGTACATATATACAAATTAAAGAGACGAGGCAACACCAATATAAAACTCTCTCCCCTTAACACAAAAATAATAATCACAAGCAGTAATCACATGCACACACGAGTGTAAAACCTCCTTCCCGTACAAGACAATTAGGTAATTAAACACACACGCACACCCTTGACGCCTCTACTACACGCGATCAACAGTCACTCTTGTGGCACTCCAACCTGGAACACCTCCAGCCCCCCTCCCTCCCCAGCTCAAGCAACTGCGCCAGTCCTGCTCTTCCGCCCTTCGTGTCTTCACCTTGTGCCTCCACCCCTTTAGCACGACGGTGTGACCCAACCTGAGCACTGTGGTGCGATCCTTGAGCTTAAAAGGTTCGACCCCTGAGTGTGACGACGTGAACTTAGACAAGAACCTTTAAGGGTCAGGTCAAGCGTCGTACTCAAGGGTCGTACCGTCTTGCTCGGGGGTTTACACCACACAACCAAAGATCGTCACCTGCCGTACCTCTATATGGCCATATCATCTCACATGTCTTACTAATGCTTCACGGCGCAAGTCTTCCTCTACCCTAAACATCTTACTGTTACCCTCCTGGGTCTCGGAAAGGTACAATTTTACATTCCTATACCAAGACACGGGAAAAGCATTCCACTGAGCTATCCACTTACCCATTTCTTTAATACACTCAGATTCCGTGACTATTGCAATGGACATTTGTCATAGAGAGAGCGTGGGGATGTTACTCTGGCAAGAACCGAGTTACAGGAGGTCTCCAGTTAGGAGAGGAAGTTGGGATGAGCCGCTCCAACCACACCATCATCAACACTTCCGCCGCCCTCCCGACCCTCTCTCATAGGACAAAATCCCGTTGTAGATCTCTCTCTCTCTCTCTCTCTCTCTCTCTCTCTCTCTCTCTCTCTCTCTCTCTCTCACGGCAAAATCCCGTCCAGTATTTCTCTCTCTCTGATCACTTACTTGTGCATATGGTGAGGGACCTTTTACGCTCGTGGAGTCCCAGCTCCCAGCATCACATTATCTGTCATATACACATCCAAATTTTCAGATGGTGATCACAATAAATCCATGCTTGTTGAGACCGTTCCACCTCCACATCCACAAGGATTGTGTTGCCAAATTAGTTCTATTCGTCCTTCCTGACAGTTCTTCCCAGGTTCCTGTTATGTGCTCAGGTTCTGGCGTTCTAGATTCTTAAAAACCGGTATCTTAACACACTGCATCATCTTACATATGTGATTACAATTTGTGTGTTACGGGGAGAGAGTTTTACTCTCGCGTTGCCCCGTCTCTTAACCTTGTATACATGTGTGCATGTGTGTGTGTGTTCGAGAAGACAGAAGAATTACCTCCTTCACGAACTTTAAAAGTTATCCTGAACAACCGGACTGTACATCAAGCAACGGAGACCCAACCTAGGAGCCCTCACTAGCGTCAGGGCAACAATCACACGGTTAAATCCAGAGGCACGCATTTAACATTAGGTTGCTGCTGTTCTTACAAATAAGATATAAAACCTGCTAGTTCCCCGGACTACATTCGTCACGAACAAACATAAACTTCCGCACGAACACCTCCACAATTCACTAACCCATAATGCATTAGTTTCACCAAAGCGGAAATAAATCTGCAACAGAAAACAAACTAGATATTTAAGACTACCTTCTCGGGCGGGGTTATCGTTTAAAAAAAAATAAAAAAATCACACAGTGCTTCTACATTATCAGAGAACAAACGCCACTTGGAGGCCTAACAAAATCGTGTCAAGTCACAGGTACACTACGGTAACAAACAATCAGACGTTCTGCGACTTTCTTCTGGTGCTGCTGGCGACGGCGACAGAAACACGACGGACAACTCTTGATTGAGGCAGGGACGGCCCAAGTTGGCGGGGTTACGTTACGACAGCATCCCCGTATCATGCATGCGTCCTGCCTAGATACGACGAATGCCGCCGCACCTCTGCTCCGACACTCAACCGCTCACTCTAGAGGTGCACTCTACTCTTTAGCACAGTCTCTACACACTCACTATCACAAGTCGGCCAAAATCGTTCCGGCTATATCATCGACGATTCTGTTTGATCCAACACGCCTCTGGGGGTATCAACAGCCGAAGCGTTATGTCAACACCAGTCACTTTTTATCTTACGTTACTTTTGACCGTTTTTTTTTTTCTTTTCTAAAAGGCAAGACTGGTGTTCCAGTTATTACAGGTTCAGCGTTGTGACAATGGCGAGCTGTCTCACGTCCCAGCAGGCGAAGGGCCGAGTCTCTGTCCTACTGGAGCCAGGACCTCAGCCAGCTGGGCGTGCTCACCAACACACTTAATGAGACTTCCGAGCACGACGGAACGACCCTTGGGCACAGAGGTACGACCTCCCTGAGCACGAAGATACGAACGTAGGCTTTAAATCTACGTCTGATTTTTGTCCTAAACCCTCACAGGTCAGGTCAGAAGTCAGGCCATCATTCCTAAGGGGTCGTAACGTCCTCTTCCAGGGTCAGTGCGTCGTGCTCCCTTGGGGTTAGAACTACTATGATGTAGAGCCCAGCGAGAGGCACTAACAGGAGGTCCCAGAGCGGCTCGTACTGCCCACCACGGCCGCCCTCCACTGACTGAGCCAGTCCAACCTTACCTGCCCGTCTCTCCACCAGCCCGCCTCCCACCTGCTCTAGGCACACAAACACACACACACACACTTTGCCTGCCACAGAGTCTAGGTCATCCATACCCAGCAGTCTAGGTCACACATCCACACCCTGCCTACCACACAGTCTAAGTCACACCCACACCCCGCCTACCACAAAGTCCAGGTCATACGCTCACCCTGCCTGCCACACGATCTATAACACACACACACACACACACACACACACCCTGCCTGCCACACAGTCTAGGTCACACCCAAACCCTGTCTACCACACAGTCTAACTCACACCCAAACCCTACCTGCCACACACTCTAGGTCACACCAAAACCCTGCCTGCCACACAGTCCAGGTCATACACACACCCTGCCTACCTAGGAAGTTCTGTAACGGGAGTACTGACCAGTGCTACAGAATGTTGTGTGATATCTACGATGAAATATCATAACATGGGTAGCATCGGGTGTAATAAAAAAAAATAAATAAATAAAAAAAAAAGACATGGCTCAATAAAAAAAGTCACAAAGCGAAAGAGCTTAGAGCATATGTAATACATAAGGGATAAAGACGACACTAACCAGTCAGCATATGACAAAGAAATAGAGAGAGAGAGAGAGAGAGAGAGAGAGAGAGAGAGAGAGAGAGAGAGAGAGAGAGAGAGAGAGAGAGAG
>JAYMFT010289318.1:0-10383 GCA_038088735.1 Panulirus argus | reverse complement strand
TTGATAACTGCTTCTTTCCCTACACGTCGAAGCTTTGGAACTCTCTACCTTCTCATGTCTTTCCCAATAACTATGATCTGGCTCATTTCAAGAGACAGGTCTTTCACTTTCTCACAAATTCGTAAATACTTTCCTTTGTCTTTTCTTTTTCCGTTTCATAATTCTCTCTATATTTCAAATAAGGCCCGGCCCTGATGTGGACTTTTCTCCCTGACTGGAGCCTTCAATATAAAAAAAAAATCTGCTGGAGAACAGTACATGGGAAGGACATAGAACTGGAGACCTGATTGTCCATGACGAGGTTATATGTTGGAAGACAGTACATGGAAAGGACCCGTAAGAGGCCTGAACGTCCGTGACAAGGTTATCTGCTAAGAACGTGGCTAAACACAGTGGTAATAGAGACGGGATAGCAAAGCAGAGGGCTGCCTGTATAACAGACGAATGGATAGTCTAATCATGACATTATAACTGACCAAATACAGCTGGCATCTCCTGACACTGTATGTGTGTCCTTTACACTCACCATTCATCCTCACCCGGACTGGGATGGTGGGTGACTCGAAGCCCATGTGGATGAATTGTGAAAAAAAGCGACACAAAAGGTGTAAAATCTAGAGAGCTAGAAAGACAAAGGCCGTAAGGAACATAATCATCCATTGTTACTGTTGAAAGAGACGTAAATTTCTAGTTTCTAGAACAGGGTTAAAATTTCGTCACCAATGCCCAGTGGGAGTTAGACTGGCTTTGGGCCAGGGTAAAGCGAGCTTTAGTTACCCCTGCCTGGGTCGACCAGGTTAGATTCAGATGGGTTGACGTGGCTCTGGCCGAGTCAAGCAAGTTATGGGTAGATTAAATCTGGTTACGCTACACTCGGTTACAAATTAAGTGCACATAAAGTCACACCAAATGGGTCAGGTACAGTTAAGATGAACCGAATAACACGCCAGACGAGGTCAAGTCAGGCTAGCCCGAAATTCGTGCGTCAGAACAGGTTTAGTTAGATTCTACAGGTGTCGTAGGTGAGGGCAGGTCACCCTGGGTGTCGTCAGGTCAGTAACAGAGCGACCAGAACACGTCAGGTGGCAACATCCACGGCTTTACGTCCCTCCGGCAAGCGGCTGGCCCGGCTAAACGTATACCCCTTAATGTCGGGTAATGAGCGAGGTTGGTCTGAAGAGAAACAACTAGTCATCGGCTCCGTTTGGTTCGTCGCCTCCGACCGGCGATGTGTCGGGGTGGCCGACTCCCGGAGGTGGTCGGGCCGAACAAGGAGGGCGGAAGAGGGGGTGAGAGAACACAAGACGAGGGTTCCATTCTCTCCTACCATAGGAAGCTGGTAAACCTAACAGAAAGTTTAATCTTAAATATGGGGCCTTTATGCCCCTAGGGAGGAGGGAGAGGGGAGCAGGGCGGACCCCGGGTGAGGAGGACCGAAGGGAGGAAGAGAAGACGGGGAGGAAAAGGAGTACAGCAAGAGGAAGACAAACAAGACGTGGAGGAACAGAGGGAAGACAAGGAGAAGAAGAAGAAGGAGAATAAGAGACAAACCTGAGAGTTAAAGTTCTAGGGAAAGAGAAGGGGGAGAGGGGAGGGGGGGGGAGTAAAATACGAGTCACAACAAAGAGAAAAAAGAATCGTTGTATTGATCTTGAGACAGGACAATACTGGCGGGTGAGGCCATTGTTAGCCTCAGCCGTAACTCGTGATGTGTGTGGGTCATACCTTCACCTGTGTACAGACGACCATTCCTGCTGTATAGACGGTGGCTTCCTGCTGTACCGACAGAAGCTTCCTGTTGTGGCATCTTCCTGTACACACTGTGGCTTACTGTTGTATTGATATAGGCCTACTGTCGTACTGACAGTGGTTTCCTGTTTTGCACACAGTGGCTTACTGTTGTACAGATGTAAGCCTCCTGTTGTGCTGACACTGGTTTCCTGTTGTACAGATTGTGAGATACACCCAAACACGCACAAATCAACATCACACATCCATCATCATATATATCACGGACAATGCTAATGGGCTGCATTGTTAGATATGAAAATTTGCAAACGGTTCTAAGGCGGGGAACTGAAGTTACAACAGAATGAGAGGCTACAGCTGAGAGGTAACTTGGACAGACTGACCTCACAGATGGCAAAAGGAATTTTGATATCGACAAGTGGAAAGTTAAACACGTTGGCAGCAAAATCGCGACGGCAAACTACTGTATGAATTCGGCCGAGCTGCAGAATGTAAATGAGGAAAACTACTCTGTAGTAATAATATCTGATAACCTGAAACCAAGTCAGCAGCGCAACGAAACGGTAAAAAAGGCGAACAAAATTCTAGGATTAATATGAGAAGACATTCGAGTTTCAGTCTAAGAAAGTGATTATGGCTCTTTACAAAACGCTGATGCGTCCCCACATTGGATTTATGTTCTGTTCTGGTCACCTAGTTTAAGAAATGTCAGAGAGAATAGAGAGCACAGCTGAGAAACCCCAAGATGATTCCCGGACCGAGTAACAAATCCTAGGAGAGCCAGCCAGACGACTTGAATTCATTTAGCATTGAAAGGAGAAGGTAGAGAGGTGATCTAACACAGGTGTTCAAGTTTACTAAACACTATGATTATCTCGGACGAACCATAAGCTCAAAGCTAGATTGTGTGATTTCACCCGTAATATTGGATACAAACGCCAGAGCAAACGCTGTAATGCGAATAATGGGAAGTACTTCCTCTTGAACAGGACTGTCAGCATATGGAACGATCGTCCAATTAGAGTGGTTGGTTGAAAGCAGCTGTACAGACACGTTTAACGACAGACTTAACAACCGCTTCGCATCACGCCGACACTGCCATTATTTGCGCCTCTTTAGTTACAATGTAATGTCTGCAAGCACTTCTCCATAGCTCATTTTCTCACGACACACTACCATCTGTGCCTCTGTTCTCTCACACTATCACCTCCTGCTTTGGCTGTTTGCATTTCTTGAATTATTATTACTATCATTATCATTAGTAGTAGCAGTAGTATTAATCAACGGTAGTATAATTATAATCATAAACATTAATATCATTAATATTATCATTATTATTATTTACAGTAAAATACCAACTTCATCTTTTAATAAAAGAGGTCTGCAATACCCATTTTATGTTTGCGCGTGTGTAATTTCCTCTCTATAGTGTAAAGGGAGGGAGTTTTACACTCGTGGGGCGCCATCTCTTAAGCATTCTCTGTTATCATACAACTTCTCACATTTATGGATGCTGTCTGCATTAACCATGTCCTCAGTCATTCTGTTCCAGTTACTCACCACTTTTATCCAATTAGGTATTTCTTAATATCTTTTTGTGGAAGTTTCTTGCTGAACACCAAAATTAGGTCTTTGGGTTTTATACCTCTAAATCTTTCAGAGAACTGTTCTCTGTTTACGTCATCAATCTAGTTAAAAAACTTAAAGGCTCTTCACTCTTCCCTTTTCAACAGTGGGCAAATATAAGGCCTCTAGTCCCTTCCCTGTAACTCAGCTCTATCAATTCTTGAACCATCTCTGTTATCCCCCTCTAGACCTTCTCCATTAGCTCTTTGTGTTTCTTTATGTGCGGTGACTAAACTCGAGGAGCATATTGTAGTTTTGGCCTGATGTAGGATACGAAGAGCATGCCAAATATTTCCTTATCCAAACACATGAAAGCTGTTCTGATATTTGCCAGAAGACAGTTTGTCTCCTTTACTGCTCTGCGACAGGTTAGGGACTATGCCAACTTCCAGGTCCTCCTCCCACATAGATTCCCGTGTGTATCTATTTACTATCTGTGCGTTGCGGGGAGAGAGGTTTACACTTGTGTTGCCCCGTCTTTCATCCATGTAAATATGTGTAATGTCTTTACTTTTGTATATGTGTGCAGTTACCCAATCATCGACAAGCCCCGAGGGAAGGATGAACACCTGGACTGGGTGTAAGCCCACTGCCACGCCCAGGATTCGAACCCTGAGGGTGCGACCCCAAGCTGGACCGTGCTAAACCATGGTCAGTAACGCTAACCATTATACCACGGAGGCTCGTGTGTGTGTGTGTGTGTGTGTGTGTGTGTTTTACAGGAGATATGGTGGTATGACACCTTACGCTAGGAGTCAGTGTGGCATAATCTTATCTTGAGCCGCCTCACCTGCCCCAGGACCGTAAGACAGCTTACCCCAAGGTTCATTGTGGCATAATCTTGTCTTGGGCCGCCTTACTTGTCCCAGGACCGTGTGACACCTTACTCCAGGGGTAAGTGTGGCATGCTCCTGTCTTAGGCCGCCTCACCTGCCCCAAGACCGTATAACACCTCACCTCAGTGGTCAGTGTGGCACAGCCTTATCGCGGGCCGCCTCACCTGCCCCAGAACCATGGCAAGGTAAACAAGGGCATGACGTCAGAAGGCGTGAAGTGTTTACAGCAGTGTCGTCCACGCTGGAGGGCGTGGGGCAGGGGCGTCATGGGCGTGGGTACCAGAGGGCACGAGGCAGTGGCGCCAGCAGCTTGGGTACAAGAGGATGTGGGGCGTGGGTACCATGGGCGTGAGTTGCACAGGGCGTAGGTACCAGAGGGCGTAGGCACCAGCAGGCGTGGGGAGGGGCATTACGGGCGTAGGACAGGGGTACCTGAGGCGTAAAGTACCAGGTGGCGTGGGGCAGTGATGGAGAAAGGGGAGGGGGGAATGAACGTTAAGGGTGGAGGCTGAGTGTAGGATGATGAGGGCCTCCGGCGCGGTGCTCCTCACTAGACGGTTCTCACAAGCTCCAGTGAGGCCACGAGACCCACTCGCGACACCCACTCGCAGTCGGGGACGCACTTGAGACACGCGCGAGTCGCTGGAGACACTCGAGTCACGCAAAAGTCCAGGGATATGTTTACGGCAGGTTGTGAAGTCACTGGACACACGCGGGACGCACACATGTAAACGCGAATGTACTTTAGGACGAGCTCACGATAAGCTACAGTCAATGTAAAACACTTAAACATGCGCAGGGTAAGGTACTTCACACGATATATGCTCCGGTTAAGTGATACACTCACGACACACTTGAGCTTATAAGTAGCCACAAGCGAAAACATACTAACTCGAGACACTCAAGACAACATGCACTTAAGAAGACAAACAGCAGCCAAATGATAAGCTCATCATCATCACACTCAGGATATGCACTACCGCCTGTGCTACCACGTGATGCACTCGAGGATTTCCTTCACTTGATGACCAGTGACTTTGGCTATCATGACCTCAAACAGCCACGACCGTGAGGGTCTTCCAAGTGTGTTCTGAAGTATCTTCCGTGACTCGTAAGCAAACTTCGCAGGTCTCTCGTGAGTATATCTCTATAATCAAGTGTGTAATGAATGTACTTCTTGATTTGAGTGCGTGGCGTGTTTATAGTGAGCCGAGTGTGTGGTGCATATATCTCTGACTGGAGTGAGTTTGTCTAGAGAGAGTGTGATAATCGTAAATCATGACGTTTATTTCGTTAGTGGTTCTCTCAAGTGTATCCCTCAACTAAAGTGTGTAGTGATCATCTGCTGGCTTGTCTAATAAGTGTACTGAGCCCCAGGAGTGTATCTTGACCAGAGGGTAAGATGAATGTACCGTGACTTGGTATCTTAGCCACTAAAAATACTCAAAAGACGACACGCAGTGGGAAAACCCCACCACTAAACAAGCACACGACCAGTAAGAAAATTCAATTCGTCAAAATTCCTGATGTACATGATTCATATGGATTAATATAGCAAGTTGATCTTACCCTACCATCTAGGACCATTTAACGAAAACCGAGGACAAAGTGTGTCTGGAACTACAAGGGAATCCACAATAAACAGTTCGAGTCAAATACCTAGCATAACAACAGCGGCACCATCACCTGCCCTGCGGAACCCCCGATTGCGCCATTAACGTTGTGTTATGACGGTGGAAACGTCGGCATCCGAGGTGTTGCCGGGAATCTCTGGCCTTACGACACTCTGGGGCAACACCTCCCCCGAGTGCCTTGGGCAGGAAGTCAAGAAGGTTCGGTAAATAAACCAGAGTTAAGGGCCTCACTCTCCACCCACGAGAGGTTCAGCCAAGGACGCGCCGTTGTTCCTACTCACATGCTTAGAATTGTAGCACATTAGCAGAGCAGGTTCTGCCTCTTCCTGCTTGCTCAGTTTAGCTTTGTCTGCTTCTCTACTTGGTCAGTTTAGCTTTGGTTGGTTCGCCGCTTGGTCAGTTTAGCTTTGGTTGCTTTTTTGCTTGGTTACTTTAAGTACGATCACCTGCCTGGGCAGCTTTAACTACATGTGTTAGTTGCGTTCAGTCTGGTCAGGTTGCTGCTGGATTAGGCTTGGTCAAGCGAGGGCAGTATGGTTTGTGTTATCAGATCGTGTTAAAGTAGACTAGAGAATAAGATGGAACACGAGAGTACCACAAACTCTGATTCTATTGGGTGAGGACAAACGGTAATGAGGTAAGCACAGGCTGAGCCAGGTAAGGTAAAATTAGGTAAAAGTGGATTGGGTCATTTGACGCGCAGGCACGATAAGGTATGCATGGGATAAGGTTGGCTGTGCTGGTATACTGTGAGGCTAGATGAGGCCAAGTGAGGTCAATGCAACACTGCTACCTGAGCCCAGGTGAAGACAGGTAAGTAACGTCACACCTGCCGAGAGAGAGAGAGAGAGAGAGAGAGAGAGAGAGAGGAATATATGTGTCAGAGAAGTAGGCAGGTTTTACAAAAGCTTTCTGTCAGTAAAGAGTCTGTCTCTCAGAGGATATGATAATTACAGTAATTACTAATCTTCTGTTAAGCCGCTATACATGGAGGGCTGGATAACTCTGGTGCAGCTACTGGTCATCCAGCAGACACGGGAGGGCGGTGGATGACTCTGGTGCAGCTGCTGTTCATCCAGCAGACACGGCAGGGAGCTGGTATAATTAGTGTCCAGGACGAGATGTACACAGCATCGCGAAGTCTTGTCTTGTTACCGGTGGAGCCGGGGGCACGGCTTAGAGCCAAGGAGTCTTAGTATCATCCAAGTCTTTGCCACACACCACACACGGCGGTGATCCTCCACATTATCCAACACAAGAGAGAGAAATAAAAACTTCTCTGTAGACCAGTCGTCCTGCCTAAGAATTTGCTAAGCCGATGCGGACTCCCAGACACTTGTTACCATGAAGGACCACTTGTAGCTGAAGGCTGGTCAATCTTCATCCCCTGAGCACGACGACCCGGACCTTGAGCACGACGGTACGACCCTTGATCAAAACGACAACCTTTGAGCACAACGGTAGGACCTTGATCACGACGTACGGTGCGACCCTTGTGCATGACAGGACGACCCTTGAGCACGAAGGTGTGACCCTTAAGCATGGTAGCGCCTGGCCTGTGACCTGGTGCTTCAGGGTCAGATTACAAGCCAAGCTGTCATACATGGGAGTCGATCGGTCGTGCTCAAGAGTAGTGTCTTCGTGTTCAAAGGTCGTACAGTAGTAATCATACAGGTTAAACGTTAATCATTTACCATGAGGCTGAGCCATACACGTGTCTCTAACGGTTCCTTGTTCAATCCGGGAGAATAAACAAACTTATATTCAAGATTCCAGGTAAATAAAAGTTTACAAAACGTAGAGTGTAGAGTCAGATGGTTGGGATTCCTTGGAAGGCGGTGGGGCGAGAGGCAGTGGCGGCGGAGTCTGGGTTCAATATTTCCCGCGCGCGGGGCCGGCGTTATGTGTCAACAGGTAGCCTCGCTCGGACCTCCCCGTCTTGCGCGACCCAACCTCCCCGAAGGACTCGACGCACGACGAACCACACACACAGACACACACACACCCTCAACCCACGTTGCTCCAACCGGTCAACTCAGGGTATGCGCTGGAAGCCAAACGCGAGGTATCTTCCAAGATGTAAATATTCCGTGGGCGGTGGAAGACTAACAATCAACTGCGGGCGGGAATACACGCTCTTGTCTTGGATCATCTTCCACCTGATGACCTCGTTGTTCAGACGCGTAATCAGGGCGACTGGTTACGTGCTCACGCCCCCCCCCATCCCCACCACACACACACACCAGGGGTGTGGGGGTGTGTGTGTGGGGAGGGGGGAAGACAGAGACCAGCCTTCCTGCGTTACTCGCCAATGGTTCTACTTTAAGAAGAATCAGAAGATTCCCCCGGGCCTCTACTCTATAATACATAAAATTCTAACATCTTTAACACTTTGCATACACTCATAGCGCATCCTCTATGTACAGTCACTTGTACCAGATGTCTGGTGGTGTGTTTTCTGGTGTATACAGCCCAGCAAACACACATCTATACAGAAATAACTTATCAGTTCGCCATGGGCTGAGGAGCAGTCAGTATACGCAATCCTTCCCACACAACCTCATCTTTAGGTACAACCTTATGACGCGCATCCGACCAGCCTCACGGCTTTTCCCCAATATTGACGATGAAAAAGATGATGGTGACGAGCGATCCTGATGACTCACGGGACAGGTGATGAGTCTCTCCTCGCTGTCCATCACTCTGGAGACAGGTCAATCCTGTCACACTCCCGACTCAAGCCCTGCGAGAGGTTGTACGGGAACGAGAAGGATTCTCATGTACTTAAACACACAGGCGGACGATTAAAATATACTGTACGAAGGAAGTTTAGAGGGAAGAAACAAAATGATATAACATCTTCCCAGAAGTTAAACAAATGAGAGGTGGCTTTAAGACCGGATACTCAAAAACCCTACCAAGACAGCTCGGTCAATATCCAAACGAAATCACAAACTATGTACGAAATTTATCTTCAGAAATTAATACAGTTTCCCGCAGACTTAGCTACTTAGCAAGACCGCTGAAACTCTGTAAAAAGTCTCGAATATATCGAAGAATAACAGGGATCATATAACGTACACAGTAGCCAGGGGAGACCTCAATTAACCTTAGGAGACGACAATTAACCTTAATGACCCCTGGTGAAAGACAGGGTCACCCACTTGACCTGTTAATTACCAGGCTGATCAAACTAGATAAGGGATGATGCGGCGAGCGTGTGTTGCCTGTGTAGTGGTGAGTGAACCCCTTGTGGAGGGCCCCACACGGCAGCTACTGTGGTGGTACACTGTGAAGTGGCCTTCCTCAACAGCCTTCCAATACATACGTCCCACCCGGGGCCTCTACGATACACGTCGTACACAAGGCTCCAACAGAGGTCGTATGTGTAAGGGGGGGAGGGCTTAGGAATGCGAGTCGTACATCGGTCTTCCACTATGCAGGGCAAACTTACATCTTGCCATTGCAGCTTTTAGCTTAAGTACGACGGCGCGATCCTCGAGCACGACAGAACGACACTCGAGGAAGACGATACGGAACATTGGTGTGAAGTCTTGACTTTTAACTTTAAGCTTTAGATCTGTGTACATTTATCATTATTGCTATTATCATTATCATCATTATTTTCCACTTCTATCGCATGCAATTATCATTATCATTATTCATTACCATTATCATTGTTACAACGCTACCATCATCTACGTGAATATATAAAACATGAATAAAGTCCAGTATTTCTCATCCATTTAAAGTATGACTGCACCACGGGGACACAATTACTGTATCCAACATCACCAACACGGATCGGCTTTATACACGGGTCCACGCCGGTTCGAATCCTGAGTGTGGTCGTCGGCCCAGACCCTACGCAGGTGTTCATCCTACTCTTGGGGTTGGTCGATGAATGGGTACCTGATTCATCCTTGTGTGTGTGTGTGTGTGTGTGTAAGTGCACAGGAGAAAAGACACGGCATATATATACCAGCTTCAGAGAGACGGAGCAAGACAAGTAATAAAACTGTCTTCCTGCACCACATAAATACACACACTGAACCTGGCCACCCATTTCGAGCAAAACCGGCTGCTCACACGGCAGTTTGGCAATAAACTGCTGACCCCCCCCCTCGCAGAGACCTCCTCCTCCTACTCCCCCCGACGCCCCACCACCACGGATCGCCGTTCGTCACCACAATCGACTCACAACCAATCAGAATTCGAACAGACAGATATAAGAAGTCCTACACCTTTCTCTTTTTATGTTGAAGGCTCCAGTCATGGACAAAAGTCCACATCAAGGCCGGGCCCTAATTGAAATATAGAGAATTTAGAAAGGGGGAAAAACAGACAGGGAAAATATTTACAAATTTTTAAGAAAGTGAAAAACATGTCTCTTGAAATAAGCCAGGTCATAGTTATTGGGAATGACATGAGAAGGTAGAGAGTTCCAAAGCTTCGACGTGTTAGGAAAGAAGCAGTTATCAAAACGGCACACCCTTGAGTTGCCGATGGCCACACAATAATCATGTGACGCAGCAGCT
>JAYMFT010289307.1:0-10383 GCA_038088735.1 Panulirus argus | reverse complement strand
TATATATGAACGGGCTTACTTAGGTTCCAATCCTGGGCATTGCTGTGGACCTACAGCCAACCCAGTTGTTCGTCCTACTTTCAGGGCTAGTTAAGAAATTACCTGGCTTAGGCTGGTGTGTGTGTGTGTGTGTGTGCGCGCACACAAGAGTTAAGACGCTGTAAGTTCATACGTGGTTAAGAGCCGGGGCAACACAAGTGTCAACTCTGCGTAACTCAAGAAGAAACACACACACACACACACACACACACAAGATAAAGCTTGAAGCTTTTAAACCAGCCAGATAACGTAGAACGGTGAGCATACCTTTAAGTAATCCAGGGATAGAACAGCTAGAGGCCATAACGTGAATTTAAACTAGGAACTGGTGAGAAAGGATGTAAGGAGGTATCTTCATTGCATGAGTAGCGGATGAATGGAATAAAGTGAGGACAGAACTCGAAGGCCATTTTGACATCGTGGGAAACATGGTATTTAAGTTCCCAAAGTCCCTCTTGTATGTAGGGTCTTGCCATTAGTTCCTAGAAAGATGACTGTCATTTGCTTGGCCACGTTTCAATAAATACAATTTCTGAATCACTTCGCTGGAGTTTATGCAGTCTGTTTTTTATACTGTGTTTAAACAGTGTTTGTTTGTGTGTGTGTGTGTGTGTGTGTGTGTGTGTGGATGTGTTTTGTGTATAATTACGCTGGGTGTTTTCCTCCTGCAACTCCTACGTGGATGAAAAGAAGAGTTCAAATAGAATAATTGTGCAGTGTAGCTCTCGTGCCACCTACAGTGTCCTTGCCTTTAACTCACCTGTCTCCCGTGGGAGGAACTTTTCACCTCATTCCTTTGGTTGATGGCTTATTGGAGCCCCTACCATCAACGCTCACCCACCGTGAACACTCACAAGGTCTCCAGTCATGAACGCTCACAGTTATTTTCTTTTCAGAAATTACTCTAAAGGTCTCAGAACAGAGATCTGTAGTGTGTGTATGAAATCTAGCGAGTTTCATTGAGTTGAAACACGATAAAAGACTTTTATGAGTTCGTAATAGTTGTTTATCTCTTTACGTTTACGGTGAACGCTGTTCTCAACTCAAGAAAGAACACGAAGCAGATATTTCTTACCGAGGAAGAAGAGTTGGCGAAACAGTCACACGGCGTCTGAATCGTTTATGGCACAACTACGGAGGACCAACACCTGCTCCATACGCATTTTCAGATACATATGAGCCTATGGTCATGTCTGATCCGTTATATATATATTTTTTTTTTCCGTAAACATATGCAGCCATGTCGATCTTTCCTGAGCAACAGTGTAACGAAACAATCATCACCCTGAGCCTGCATCAAGTACATACACACCTTGAAAACTTTCCCTACAACACGGTACACAACACACCAACCCTGTATTGTGGAGACCACAGACCTCAGGTGTAACACGCTGTCAGACTGTAAGCACGACACTTGTATCCTACCCAACACCAGGAGTAGGGCCAGAGCGCCTCGCATCCTTCCTGCCTCACTGCAGCGTGACCCTCCTCCTCCTCCGAAGGTCACTGGTCGTCGGTCACTGTCGCTGGTGTCACTGGTCTGCGGAGGTCTCAGGTGCCCCAACCGAACACCATATTTCACTGTCGGACACCAACTGGGCCTTCTTACGGTAGTGTTGAATCTAACCCATTTGGTCTTCGCTTGGATACAGACCTCATACCCCTTTTGATGTAGGTTGTCAGTCGTTGAACATAGGCTGGACACCTCTAAACGCCATGTTGATTAGTACTTTCTTGAGGCGGGCGTGTGTAATCACTTATCTTATCGCCGTTTATCAAAGGGCATGACGTATTGTTTTATCAGCTGGAGGGAATGCCATTTATCTGTACACACATGCAGCGATACGTACAGTTTTTATCGTTATTGCGACGGCGTTTTGTGTCATGTTTTCGACTAGTGTTACCTTCGTTCTTACTGCTTGTGGTGTATGGGTGTCACGCCACACCACCCCAGCATGAGAGTCGTCACCAGAACGGTTTTGCAGTATTCATATGATTCCTCTGTGATATATGTCACTGCAGTAGTTCCATTTTTCATATGATGACATGAGAGTGGAGGTTAATCTCTACGTACGGACTGGTGGTAGCCTACATTTCCAAGGAAAACGAGTCAGACGTCTGAGTTTAACGTGCTGTCAAGCGTAAAGTGTGAGAGGGAAAGATTTTTGTGTGTTTGAGGAGGGAGAGAGAGAGAGAGAGAGAGAGAGGTGGGGGTACCTATATACCCAACCTACAAGTACTTTTTTTTTTTGAGAGAGAGAGGGGGGGGGGAGGGCAGAACCAGGGCTGGTGCGCGTAAGCAATCACCTCATATCTTGCTTGTGTTGACCTTTTTTATTTTTCTTTTGCCGCTACACTTCTTGTTTATCATTACTGAATTTGTGGGATGTTGTGGTACTTTTCTTAATCATCTGTTTCATTTTCTCTTGAGGCTTCCAATGCTTGCTCAGTAAAGGGAGAGACTGATACATTATGCTCTGTGAGGCCAGTGAAACAAGAACATTACCTCTACTTCTGAAGATAAAGATTCATCTAGATTATCCTGTTGTCACAAACTCATAATTATATTCTCGAACAGAATCACATCGAATCAATTCGACCGTGGAGAGTACGAATTACATATAGGGAGCATAACTCACATTTTGTTGGTGTGGCCTTTCAATCAGGAGCCTGATAAGACATTCTCGTTTGTAGGATGTTATCACTAATCTCCTCATTTCTCATGTAAGAATCCACGTTAATTTGTTTTCACGCCTGACATGAGTCCGTCCCAATGTATGTATACGGTTTAGTTATGAGGGTTTGGGTAGAGCATCAATGATTCTCTTTTATAGCTCAATGTATACTACGAGATGCAGGTGGATTCGTGAGGTTTATGAATAGGAAGTATAACCGCTGGTTTCCGTGGTGTAGGGGCTACCGTCGCTGACCATGGTTGACGCAAGGGCCCGCCCGATGGTTAGAGTCCAGGGCGCGGCAGTAGGCCCACAGCCAATACAGAAAACATCCAGGGAAATAATACGCTAAGATGTAATACTCAAAGTACTTTATTGGTTCTCTTCTCTTACACATCATACACATATGGGTCACTATGAGCACGGTGTTAATATACGGTAGTTTTGGTAATTTACATAAACTGTCGCTAGGAGGAAGTGGTCAGAGAAGGTGAGTAGAGATAGGATTTTTTTTTCCCTCATGTCACGAGTTGTGATTGCGCATTCAAGGTGGAACACTTCGTTGCTGTCGTATGTCGTGTCTTATTTTCGGTTATTTAGGAAATATTTGTCGCGTGAAATGGTCAAAAAAAAAAAATATATAAAAAAATCATAGGGCCATACCTGTATGTTTTGGGGAACCCAGCTTAAATGGGTATCTGGCGTAGGATGTGTGTGTGCGTGTGTGTGTGTGTGTGTGCATATATACATAGGAGTAAAGACATGATACATATATACAAGGTTAAAAAGACCGGATAACATTAGCGTAAAACTCCCTCCCTGTAACACGGAAATAATAATCACAATTAATCACACATTAAAGAGAGATGAGAGAGAGAGAGAGAGGGCTGATCTAGTCACGAGTAATATATGAACCATCATCACATCGTTTTGATATGACTGTATAAGAGACGAGTTGGCAGCAGTAAACAGATGAGGAACGATTTTCCTAGTATGAAGAGATCGAGTTGTTTCAATCTAGTCTGACGCACATACAAGAGATTAGAAGCTGTTTGCTTCGAGAGTCATTGAATGGTACAGGTGATTCTGTTGATTACAGAGTTTGAATTATGTTTAGTAACCTCAGTCTTCTCAAGTCCATAACGAGCGTAATGCAGTAGCGACCAAGATCCACATTGTCTTAGTCGATAGAACAGTGAAAGAAAATTTGCCGCCAAGGTAGAACTGCTCAGTTCATTGGAGAGCGCACGCGTGAGCTTCATGCCGCCAGATCAGTCGGACCTCATCTTCGCGGGAGGCTGCTGCTCCTCTTCGCCAGGGAAGTCCTCGTAGTAATTCCACTCTTGCACGTCGGCTGTGATGCCAATTACGTAGACCAGACTGGAGGCGAAGTAAATGCCGCCCATAAGGAGGATGCTGATGCTCCAGCCGTTGGGCTGTGGGAATGAGGAGGGGGGGAATTATATCGTTAAAGCAGATTCTTCCGCAGATTATGATAGCGTAGAAGGGAAGCATTTAATAGAAATGGAAATCATGTCACCCCAGCTGTTCATCCACCTCACAGGGTTGGTCGAGATAGGTATCATACAGACCCTTCGTATCCTTGTAGCTAAATCCTGTCTGGTTTTGACTGAAAGAAAGCAATGTATAAAACTGACGTGGGATGAAGTTAGTATGAGTCAGACTCGAAATATTTAGATCCATGAACACCTTAGGTTTTGTCAATTGATATGAAATATTAGATTTCAGGATTCTGATGAACTTCATTATGACAAGACACCGTAGGATTCAGAAGGGTGTGAGTAAATTGTCTAGCATCCCCATGGAGTGGGCAAGAGATTCCCGTTTAAAGATTAAAGGTTATTTAGCAACCCCTTAAAACACTCTTCTCGTTAGTGTGAACATTATCGAACATCTGCAGCACGTGAACCCCTAGGACCATGGGTACGTGTGAGGGATTGATTGATGTCGCCGGGACAGAAATATGAGGAACCTGGTCCGTGTGATTTTATTGATATTCCCGACTGAAGATAGTACTTGGGAGGCTTGATGGCCGTGTTTCTCTTACCTGGGAGACGAGGAAGGAGGTGGTGATGGGGACCAGGAATCCGGAGATGCTACTCAGCCCCAATAGGCCAGTCACTGTTCCTGTAACACGTAAGTCGTCTGATAAGCTATCACCCACCTGGTTCGTTAATCCCACACACACCACACCTGAAAGGCTTCTTGAGCCTTCAAAATCGTGCAGTTTATCTCAAAACCTTCGTGGCTCGTTAGCAATTAACGTTAAGGGATCGTTAACCTTCATCTTTCATGGTTTGTGTCCACTTCTTCCCTCCCTGTTTTGTTATCATTAACCTTCATCTTTCATGGTTTGTGTCCACTTCTTCCCTCCCTGTTTTGTTAAGTGTTTGCCCACACGACCTTCCATTTTTTTTCTCTCGTTCGCCACTTATTCACTTTTCACCTTCGTCGCTAGTTGATTGTTCACTTTGATTGCTCAAGTGTTCGCCTTCATTTGTAGCTAACGCAACTCACTCTCGTTTCGTCTATCCATATCCTGTTAACTACTGACTCTGATATCATCTCCTACTAACCCCTGACTCTTTTCTTTAATAACTTGGTAACTCCTTGTTTCCCATGGCATTTTAACCCACCACTCACATGAATTACTTGACCCTAGTCCCTCGGAGCTCAGTAGTTCTGTATCACCATGGCTCCCCGACCTCCACCCTCCGTGGATTGTTCAGGCTTTAATCAACACTTCTGCTCCACCCTCCATGGCTTGTTAGTCCACATGGTCTGTGAACCTCTTACCATCGTGGCCCACTAAAAAAAAAAAGAAACCTCAGTCACATGCAACCTCCCTAACTAGGAGCAAAGTACTCGAGGCAGTGATTCAGAGGGAAGAGTTACTTAGAGGAGGGGATGATGTAAGGATCAGTTCAAGTAGGTAATTACACACACACACACACACACACATATAAACACACGAAACGTAAGAAAATAAACTCCTGCTTCAATCTGAGTTCCCATTTCCGCCATAGTTCACTCACGTAGTTATAAATACTGTTCTACAGCAGGTCGTGTATATGACTCAGTGCCACATTTCAGAAATATTACAGGCGAAGTGTGTGTGTGTGTCTGTCTGTGTATGTGTGTGTGTGTGTGTGTATGTGTCTGTCTGTGTATGTGTGTGTGTGTGTGTGTGTGTGTGTGTGTGTGTGCTGAGGATGCCTTACCGACGTAGTTGGGTGCTAAGTCCATCGGGGAGAGCGTGAACGTGGAGATGGAGGAGGCCAGTCCCAAACCCAATAACATTATCATCCCTTCCAGCTGTTCCTTGTGACACCCGGCCCACACACTGCCCACCGAGCCGACCAACGCTATCACCGCGCCTGCAGAAGGTGAAAAATGTGTGTGTTTGTGTGTTTGTTTGAGTTATGGTTATCTTCCTTGCCTCCTGCAGTGGGTCATAGTGGCGTGCATACATGTTGGTCGCTGTCTCGCGAGGAAAGACATTAGGAATGTGAATCCCTCGCCAGCTCTGTGACTTACAGGGACTGAACTGTTTAACAATATGGGGCAGCGAAAAGTACTTTTTTGTCACCTGTACTTTTGCCTGTATCGAATGAGCTGGTGTTATGAAAAAAGTAGATATTAAAAGATTTAATTTCATAAAGAGCTTGTTAAATTCAGAGTTATGAAACATGAAAAGATCTGGTTGGTTCTTAACACAATATGGATTATGAAATCAAGAATCCAGGGAGCTCTTTGCCGTTTGACTGGAATGGAACTTTTGTTGCATGTCATTCGGTGTATACCTGCAGCAGCCAAGGACTCACCAATTCCTTGCATGACCCTGCGTACGTTGACCTTGGACAGCAGCTCATGACGGAGGAGAACGTCAGATGCCCAGCCGTAGATGGGACACGCAGTCCAGGTGACGGTCATCAGAACTATGCACACCCATCCCGACGTTTCCAGACTCATGCCAATCTGCAAGAGAGAGAGAGAGAGAGAGAGAGAGTGTGTGTGTCCCTGTATTCATCGCTGAAGAGGCTGTTTGCAACTGTTTTACCCGGTTTTTTAGTAGGTTATTTTTTTTTTTACTTTCGCTTTGCTGTTTCGTTTATTTTGCATTGTTATATCTCTTTCATCTCAAATGGCTAGGTAGTCTTTCTCCAGATTATATCATGTGGTGGATTCCAGGCTATGATGTTGGTATGTTCTGCCGAAATAACGGTGATCCAGAATGCCCCTTCATTCCTCTAATAACTCTACCGTGGATGTTATTCCACCTCCCGAACACTAGCTGTGTGGCTTTCAGCCTAAAATGCCATTCGCTTGAAACCCCAGTCTTGATTTTCTTCAAAATCAGACAGAGCTTGGGAAAAGTTGGGTAGACGTAAAAAACATTATCCATACTATATATTACTATCATCTTACTGCAAGAACCACATATATTAAGGTGTGTGGTTTCCTGTGAAAGGTGGGTCTGCGATAAGGATACGTGTGATGTCGCCGTGGTTGTTTAATCCGTCTGTGGACGGTGTGTTTGATGGGAGATGAATGAGAGAGGACTTTGGACCAAAGAGACAGTCGGAATGCGATAGAGGTGTTGTTGGTAGTGGGCTGATTTATGGGAGATAGCTTTGGGAGACGACTTGGCCTTTGGAGTGGAAGACAGAGAAACTCCGGAGAGTGATGACGGAATTTAGGGACGTGTTTTAAGTGTTATGAAGACAAGACAGTTGAAGGTCGATGTGAACTATGGTAAGATAGGGAGATGCACGAGAGCGGTGAGTTGAGATGCTTGACTTATGAATTTAAACGGAGAAGATCCGGAGGAGGTGGAGTGTTTTTAGATACCTGGCAGTGAACGCGACAGAGGACGGAACGGTGGGTGCTGAAGTGGGACACAAGGTGGAAGATTGAGCAAAGGCCCTTGATACATGAACATGCCCTGGATGTTTATCGACACGTATAGTGCGGTTTGAAAGTCTGCATCAGTGCGACCCGTGTGTCTCTGAATGCCAGTTGTGGTGATACATAGTGACTCCTGTGAATATTGCTATAACAGCTGGTGCAAACTTAGTCCAGAATTAACGACCAGACTGACAGTAGTAGCTGGAAAAGTCGTATGGATATGTTAGAATTTGACTGAGAAAGATGTTACTTTATGGCTCCTGAATCCGCCGTCAGTCAGTTGAGTGTTACTGACGAGACCTTGTTCAACGGCCAGAGTCAGTGGAGAGTGTGAGAGGTGTGATTCTCGTCGCCAGTTTATAATACGATGATCCTAGATTAACCAGGTTGAGGATAATGCTACAGAGTGACCACAAGGAAAGGAGGCGTTCCAAATAAATATGAGTATGGACAGTACCTGGTTTACGAGGAAGGATGGCATCTCTAAGACAAGGAAGGTTTGGAGCCACCCCACGCAGAACTCCGTCAGCAGCAGGAGGTAGATGTACCAGCACCTGAGCAAGCGACCCCACGGTACCTTCCGCTACGCGTCCTCACCGGGCAGTGAGCGAGACGCGAGAGACGCAGGTGGTTTTCAAATGGTGGAAAGGTTGAAGAGCGTGTTTGAGTTGAGCAGCATACGAATAGCACGAGATGTTGTAGAATGTTCGTAGATGAGACGAAACCACATGTAGAAAAATATGGGTGGTTAGTATACAACATATTCCTATCTTATATATATATATATATATAGTTTATAAGTAAATATTTATAAAAAAGATAACCCCAGTACCAGTTTCTGTCAAACATTCCTGATGTTAACCAGGACTTTTTCAAAGTCTCTTGCAACCGAAGGCAGCGCTACTTTCAGTAACAAGAAAAGGTAGACTCCTATGGGGTTATGAGTTCCTTGACGAGACTGTACTCCTTTGTGCATCCTTGCCAAAGGTGTCTTTTAACTTGCGGTTGTATTTCAAACTTACTTGATTACAAAGACATTTTGATCATTCGTGTTTTTTTATGGAGCACAAAAAAGAAGCGGTAATAAAAGAAAACATTTCAAACAGTTAGTGAAAGTCTTATTTTTTCTCTTTCCCTACTGCCTGGTCAAAACCTACTCTTTGTAAACAGTGAATCATTTGATTCCGGGGAAGCTGAAACATAACTCGGAGCCTAAATCTAGAGGTTTTAGTCATATAAATAAGGTGCTTGATGAAATATTCCCAAGTATTTTTTGTATCTACTTCTTCTCTACCGCTCCCTCCCTTTTCTCGCTCTCAATTGATTCTCTCCCCTGATGCGCTTACCCGGGGTTGCGTGGTGATGACGGACAGCAAGTGCTTCTCCTTGTTGGAGATGAACGGGTGTTGCTGGGGGTTGTTCCTGACGAGGAGGAGGCAGAGAAGAGTCCATATTATGGCCGGTATGCCGCTGCCCCAGAACACCCACCGCCAGCCCAGCCAGTCCACCACCCACCCAGACACTCCCAGCGCCAACAGAGCGCCCAGCGACATGCCTGCTCAGGACGTAAGATTCCATTAGCATTTAGATTCACAATATTTGCATTATGTAGCTAGGCATATATATATATATATATGGTCCGTGCTTGACAATTCATGTCATTCTTGTTGCTACCGGTGTCTGCTAGACTTAAGAGATTGACTACGGTACAAACATTATACTTGCGGATCGATTGTTCGCTGAGGCGGAGACGTCTACAACTCACCTGAGCCCGTTAAGGCCATCATGGTGGAGATCTCGGTGGGCAGGGCCCACCTAGACAGGATGCAGAAGGCGGCAGGGACGGCTGGGCCCTGCACGATGCCCATCAGGAGGCGCAGGCCCGCTAGGGCCAACGGATGGATCTGGGCGGCTACCGGACTCAAGATGCAGAGCACACCGGACAACCCAAGGCTGACGCACATCGTCTCCCGCGCGCCAGCCACCTCGGCGATGCGACCACCTGTTGACGAATACAAGCCTGAGATGCGCTGCCAAGAACGCATTGAATCCTCTGACGCAATCTCATTTGCCCTCCAAAGCAAAGAACGCACAGACACTCACACTTGATAATACTCGATGCTGTGTTTATTGATGGAGAAAAAGAAATTTTGAAATGTTTAGAGCGAGAATATTTTGCTTTTACAGAAATATGATGCTCATGTACTTTATAAACTGATTTTGTAGTTGTATTACACTCCAAAAGTTTGTCTCTTTCAGAAAAGATTGTATTGTAAAGCCTTTATTTTGCGTAAAACTGTGTGAAGTGGAAATAATTATTATTTTATTTTCAGACGTTACACGAGTGCGCGCACGCACACACACACACACACACACACGACGTGAATGAAAATTCTCCTTTGGCGAAGCTGTATCACTGCAGTCTCGTCAAAGAACTTAACATTAAAGGAGTCCACATTTCCCTGGTAATGGAATGGGTAACGCTTGTTTACCAATGGCGTCCTAGCTTCGCTCTTCCTTGTATATCAGATGACTGTTGTGTCTGTGTTGCTCTTTCTTGTATCTCCCCTGATGATGTGATCATTACACGAAAGTGCACCTGAGAACTTGTGTTTCATTATTCCCGTGGTTATATGCATATACTAGATCACGCGCACCATTGCGACCTCTTGCAATATATATATATATATATATATATATATATATATATATATATATATATATATATATATATATATAT